>QWTY01020190.1:0-24294 GCA_008033365.1 Pseudorectes ferrugineus | reverse complement strand
TCACAGGGAGGAATTCCTTCCCACTGTCTGATCTAAGCCTTCCCTCCTTCAGCTCAAAGCCAATCCCCCTTGTCCTGTCCCTACACACTCTTGTAAACAGCTTCTCTCCATCTTGCAGGCTCCCTTCAGGTACTGGAAGGCCACAATTAGGTCAGCCTGAAGTCTTCTCTTTTCCAGGCTGGACAAACCCAATTCTTTCCTTGTGGGAAAAGTGCTCCATCCCTCTAAAAATCAAACTCCTTGTTTTTTTCCCACAGTAATCCAAAAGAAGGTGATGATCACACAAATATTTTTTTTCTCTCTGATTTCTTTGATGTCATGCTTTTAAGAAAGTCTCTCTCTGGGTTTTAGTTCAGTCTTTCTCCAGAAACCCCTGCAGGGCAAGACAAGATGTGAATCAAGATCTTGCAAGTGGAGCCTCTATTACTTAGAAATGGAAAAGGGAAAAAAAAATCTCTTAACAACAAAATGTAGAAGATTCACTGAAACCTGAAATAACCTACACAGGTCCCTGCACCTGTGAGCTGGAAATTGCTCTTGCTCTGGTGAACACAACCAAAATCTGATGATGCTTTAAGAATGATTCTCCTAAATCAGTACTCACATCAGTGTGGTAACAGCTATTTCAAAAGCAGCACCACTGCAGTTCAGCTTCTCGTCTGGCCTCGAGTGAGGGGCAAAGTCTGTGGTCAGCTCTGAACAGTCTTAAAATTGTAATTAAGGACCCAGTGGAGCCTGCAGTGGCTGTTCTCAAAGGGAGCAGTTGGGCTGGAGGGTGCAGGAGAGGGTGAAACCAGCTCTGGGTGATGTGAATGCAGGGGAAAGAACACAGCACGGAAAGAGGGCTTGGAATGATCTCCAGGGTGTGCAGCCCCACTTCAGGGCTGTGCTGAAGGAGAGAAAAGAACCTGTGTTTAAGGCATCAGACCTCTACAAACCTCTCACACCCCAGCTGTCACAGCACATCTGGGTGTGGCGTGTTCTCATTGTAAGGGATAACAAGGAGCAATTTTTTGGAAGTACCTGGGTTGCCAAAGCATTGGGCCTCATCAATTAAGAAACAGTTTCAATAAATTCCAATGCTCTGATAAGGGCTGATTTCACCTTACCTCAGCTTGTCTTTTTGAAAGTTTACAGACTTCCTGCATGATGTGGAATATAAAGCAGTAATTTGGGATGTTCTTGTAGTCAGCACAAAAACTCTAATCAAGCTGTAATGCTATTATTAAAGAAAATAGCATTAAAAAGTACCAAATAAAACATTGAGCAGTCTGTGAAGTAGTCCCATGAGCCTGATTCTCACACTTGTCCCAATCTACATTAAATTATCCTTTTCTTCTAAAATATTTTGCTTCCTTGGGTTTACATGGTCATTCTTTTACCCTGCAGCGAGCTGAAAAGCCAGGAAACGAGCTCACACAGCCGTGAGTGTGAGCAATCACCAGCACCGAGAGACAGATGTTTCTTAGTTTCAGCTTTGACAAAGTAAAATCAAAAATTCCTACCTCATATAAAACCCCCACCCTTTCAGCTTAGGCTGTAACACCCTTTGCCTTGAGTGCTGCTGAAAGCCTGGACAGAGATCTGGTGGTTTCAGCAGTCCCACCCCTCTGTGGCACTGCAGCCCTTTGTCCTGCCCTGGTTCTCCCTCATAAAAGAGTTACTACATTGCTCAACACTTTTATTTTGGAAGCTCACAGGCAAGCAGATGGCCTGAGAAATGATCCTGGAAAGAAACCAGTTCAGACTCCAAATATATATTTTTCATTTATAATGCTGTTCATAGCAGAAAGAAAGAAGGAGTGACATCTAACCCCTCTGTTTAAAAATAGCTGCATGGAAGATGAAAATATATTATTATTATAGTGGGATGGCACTTCTCATCTCTGGAGTAGCTGGGAAAGGTCAGTTCAGGCTGAAAGACTTATTCAATAGGCTCTACAAGAAAAATTGTTTGTATCTAGAAGAGAAAACCTCCTTATTCATGGGAAGTTAATGAGTGACCAGATACAGGAGCACAGCAGCCCCTGGTCAGCTCAGAGCACCTGCCTGGGCCACACAGGGCTCTGCTCAGTGCTCCCTTCTCCCGTGGCACATTTGCCCTCCTGTCCCTTTCTCAAACTATTCACCTCTCAGACCATTGGCTGCACCTTTTCTGCTTGGCAAAGAGTGCACTTTTGGCTTTCTCCACAGGAAGGGACTTTTTGGGGAAGTTCCAACCTAAAATTTTCTTCTTCACGTACCGCAAAACATCCCTCTATTTCTGCCTTCAGAGGTCACACATCAGACAAAGGCCCGAGCTCAAATACTTAAATTGCCGTAGCTGATCCTGAAAGGGTTTGTCCCTATGTCAAATTACAACTTCACCATTTAGACACCAAGAGCAGTAATTTCACTGTCTAAACTACTTTTGAAATCTCCTTTCTGAAAAACAATTCATCTTCCAGAAAAAGGCAAGTTCTTGAACCAAAAAAGGTTTTACAGCCTTAAAAAACGAGTCCTGCAAGCTGAGGACGATATCAAATCTCTCATTTGTATTTCAGTCTTACTCACTGGTAGGACCTGGAATATGATATTTTTCATGTGCTTGTAGAGTGGATACATTTCATGAAACCAAAGTTATTTGTTCACTGCTGGAAATGCCATGACAATTGCATTTTGCCCTAAGTCCAAACACAAGAGTGAGATAGATTTTTGTGTCCCTTTTGGTCAGTTTCCCACCTCACAGACACATTCCCACCACGGAGTTCCTTGCAGTGACAGATGGTTTCCCCTGTTCATTGATCTGGCAGATCTGCCCTGGGCTGCCCAGCACTGAAATCCACCTCAAACCCTCTGCAGAGCCTGAACATCCTCCTTGAGACCGTTCTTGGGGGAGGGAGGGCCAGGGAGGTAGGGGTGAGCAATTAAGGCTCAGCCAAATCTATTGAAGCTGCACCTTCAAAATGTAATCTGAATCCAATTAAGAAAAGGATGAATAATTAACTTTGGCAGCCTGAGTGTCTCAGAGACATTAAAACGCTGGCCTTGGCTGATGAAGCTAATGGTTTTAATTGCCTCCAGAAAGGCTGCTGAAATTCGATTTCAGTCCAGAGAAGCCTTTATTTATATATTAAGTAATAGTAACAATACAAATCTCTGTTTTCCTTCGGCTTGCCAAGCGCTTTGTTAGGTACATAACATTCCATTTTTTTAAAATTAACATCTGTGGTGAGTTCAGGAGGCTCAATCTACTCCCTGAGACCACAGGAATGATTTTGGTGGGGCCATGCTTAGTGGCACTGTACAATCACCACTCACAGAAAAGTCTAATTTGATGCACAAACTTCTCTTCTCAAGCCACAATGTATCAGATACTGTGAATTAAAACAAAAAAAAGCCTCTGAGAGTCACGCTTCACAATGCAATCATCTTTATCAGCCATTTCCAGCAGAATTGTTTTTGAATTCCCTTTCTCTATTAACTCCACAGCTCCTAGCAATCTGCAATAAAGTGCTGCAGAGGGGGCTTTTCAGGATTAAAGGCAAATTTTCCTCCAGCCAGCCCAGCCTGGTGTTGCTTATTTAAAACTTTTCACTGTGACACGAAAAATACAGAATTTTCCAAATATCTCTGCCAAGACATTAATTAGTATTTTTAAATGCCCACATCATTTTTTAAAGTAGTTCTGGGCAACATGTCGTCAAACAGTAGGGATTCTGCTCATTACAAACCTCGCACAGCAAGTTCCTCGTTCAAATGAAGCTTGAAGGAAGCATGGCAGGGAGGAAGGACTCCAGTTGTGAAGTGGGATCAGATTATAACAAAGTTTGGGGACCAGAAAAGCCAGTATTCTCAAGTTCTTCTTAAATCTGTTAGTGCAACACAGAGCAGTGTGGTTTTTTCTGCCTTCGTTTCAAATCCAAGGCTTGCAGTGTCTCAGGAAATGTTAAATGCTGTATTTACAGCAGATTATCCCCTGAGAAACCCAAGGAGCTGCTTTTGCCCGTACACCTCAGACTGGTGCATCTGCTCTCTGCCTTCTGTGCCAGCACGAGCAGGCTCACCCTGGTCTCCAGTTAACAGCCAAAATTAAGTCCATCGGAGAGAACTCCAAGAAGGACCAAACCCAGCAGGGTTTCAGAGGGCTCTGAGAGACAGAGAAATGCAGGTCTCTTGCCAGACTCTGAGTCTGGGATTTTTCAGAGCAGTTGAGGATAATTAAATACCCAGCTCCCAGCAAAATTCAATAAAAATTAGTGTGTCAAGCTCAGTTTTCCCAGGCTTGGGCTTTGATTCCAAAAGGCCCATTTGGACTCAGGGCTGGGACTAAGTGAGGCTTGTGCCACAGCCCAGGGTACCCCTGAGCCTCCCCTACACCACCCTTTGGGGAGGAAGAGCACAGAGAGGCCACTGCAGGAGACAGACCGAGCTCAAAGTACTGAGTGACAAAATATAAAGAGAAAAGTGATGGACAGAGGTGCCCTATTTAAAACATTTTTATCCTGCATGGGGAAATCCTTTAGTCAGCAAGAAGAACTGGCTGCCAAGTGGTTCAGTGCTTTCATTTCCACCATGGAAAGGAAGTCTCTGTTATTTTGTTAAGTATTCTGATTAAAATAGACTGCTCTATCATGCTCCTCAAACAAAGGAGTTCTTTTGACAATTACAGCACTCTTAAATATTTGTGCTTTTCCAAAATAAAAAGTCAATTTTTGTTCTCCTCTGCTGAGTGAAATTCAGTAACTGCCAAACAATTCTCCAAGGAATTTGAGGGTTTTAGTATCCTGCAGCACTAGTCCAACTTTTTCCATGTAATTCTGTGGGATTAAGGACAACCAGAAAGTCTCCTATTTCCTCCCATCAGAATCAACAGAGCTGTACTGGCACAGGAGTGCAGTAGCAAAGGAATGAACAATGGCTCTGAGTTAAAAACCAAGCCTAGTGCTCAATTTTCAGGAAAGATGAGCACGGGTGCAGTAAGGACAAAAGAAATATGAGGCACAATCCTGCTGTGAACACATCGGGGAGATGTGCTCCTCCACAGGGACAATAATCACTGCAGCAAAATGGAGGGGGAAGCGGAGACAGTGAGAAAGAGCAAAGAAAGTTTACAGAGCAATGCTAGAATAAACACAGAGGCTGATTTATCTTTGTTCATCTGATGGCTGAGGGCTGTCTGAACTGCCTGTAGAGATCCTTTCCGTTAAACAGACTGTCAATGGTAATAAACAAGGACCAAAAAAATCACAATGCCTACCCGACTTTTAAATATGCAGCACAAAAGAAAAATTACTGGACTAAGGCATTATTCTTTTTATGTTCCCAGCAATGAAAAGCATGCTGAGAAAAGTAATTATATTAAAATTACAAAACAGCAGAAATCGGAGAGTACCACATTATTTCCATTTCACTGTCCTATTAGGGTCTGTAGCTGGCTGAAAATTTTAAGGAAAAAGCTTATGACTTCAGACTGCTGTTTTACTGCACCCAAAGTGCAGTGTTTGATTAATAACTGCAATATTAGATTTAGGAAACAATGCTCCAAACTGATAAATTACACACCTGTCCCCCATATTTTTAAAGCATTTTGCAATACCAGGGCTTTTTCAAAACAGCCTTTATAAACACGAATTGATGCACTTTTTTCCCAGTCAGCCATACATTATCAAAACTTGCTGTCCAACTCAGCTATAATGGTGAAAAATAAAATAAAAACACATATATTGCCCCAAAAAAAGAAATTTAGGATGACCTTCTTTTTGTAAATAGAAGCTCACAGATAAATACCCAAACCTTTTGAAAATCCTGGGCTCCCTAAAAGTGCTGTGGGTTGTTTCTACAGTTCCATCATCAAGATCAGATGGTTTTAAATATTTTCCCTGTATAAACACTTGTCTGCTTTCAAGCCCATTGGTGAGTGGCTTGAACTGTATTGATTGATGAATTGTGAACAGGAGCTGCAAATGGGATAAAAACCAGAGTCATTTCTAGCTTTAGAAATGCAGAAAATGTGTTCAAAACCCCAAACAATTTCTGCCACAGATTGTATAGCACTATTGCTTAGCTGGAAATGTCCATCCACATGTGAACTTTATAGGAGTAATTTTTATACTCTCACAGTTGGAAAAGACAGCAAGAGGAAAAACAGGAAAAAAGAACAATTGAAGAGAATGGTCTAGGAGTCATAAATATTTCAGTTGTGTCCTGCATTGGTCTCTTGGGGGAGGAGGACCCAAGCTTCAAGCTCTATTTTTCTGTGGGAGAAAATGATTCCTCTTTAAAAGGATCTTTGAACCCTGGGTCCCCAGGTGTCCGCCATCCTTTTGCTGAAATGACATCTACGTGGCAGATGGTACAAATAGCCTGGCAATCTTTGTAGTTGTAGGATCACTATAAAAATAAAATCTGCCAGATGGCTGGCATGTTTCTTGGCAGGAGCACAGGGCCCCACTGACTGATGGGGGGAACTAAAGCTGCCCAAAATGAAATAATAGCATCTGAATTTTCTTTGAAGCACTTTTGGACCGCAGCTTACTCCGTGTTGGGCTGGGTTCCTGCTTTCCAGGAAGCTGAGCCATCCCTGTGCCCGTGTGTGCCCCAGGGGTGCTGCTCGTGCCTCTCCTCCCAGAGTCACCTGTCCCTCCTGCCCCACAACGGGACCTCCCCAGCAGCCCGAGGAGCCAGCTGGGATCTCCCCAGCAGCCCGAGGAGCCAGCTGGGATCTCTCCAGGCTCTGCCCATCAAGGGGATCTCATCTCCCACCCTCTGCTGCTCCCACACAGGTTCCCATCCAGCAGGAAACTGCAGGACCACAGTGCTACAACAAACCCCCACAGGCAGCACATCGCCCTGGGTCTCTTCTACCTGGCCTTTCTCCAGAAGAAACAAACATAAACACATCAAAATAAATGGTTTCTTCCTTTTTCCTACCCCAGCTGTATTGGGACACCAGTGTCTCCCTAACTGCAGGGCTGCAGGGCAATACAGGTTTGTTCTGGCTGCACTGGATGAAGGAAAACCTGGAACCCTGGTCTGTGGATCAAGGAAAGAGAAAGACACGAATTCCCAAGAGTGCAGCTTTGCAATGATTTGCTGTGAGGGACCCCTTTGCCCTACCTCAGGTTCCCCATCAGAAGGAGAAGCTTCATCAGAGCAATCAGTTAATATCTGCACAGCCACTCTGAGTGTCCCACTGACAGTTTTTGCTGGGAAGGTGAGACTGAACAATTCTCAGTCTCACTGACTTGATCCGAGTTGCCAAAAGAGTTCCCAGCCGAGTCTCCACGTTCTGATCGTGTGCTGACCTTCGTTACATCCATGCAACTTCTCCAAGGCAATCAAGGGCTGAACGTGTTCCTTCAGGAACATTCTGCTCCTCTCCAGTCCCATTTTACCTTCAATCAACTTATTTATTTGTTTAAACCAGTTGACGACCACTAGTCTCCAAAATTCAAAATAAATGTTATAATGTCTCAAGTTAAAACCAACAAGATAAACGAATCTCAGCAAGCAAGAATTTGGGCCAGGCGTGATACAGACATAACAGCAGAGTGATAAAACACAAATAATTTCAGCATCCCATGTGGGCCAATCCATCAGCAAGGTAACAGGTCAGTGCCAGGCTGACATCTGAGCACCACATGGCTGCAAGGTTTTCCAAGATGGTTATTTCATTCCTGAAATAAACTTGTTACAGCTGCTGATCCCCTGCACCCCTGAAGGCACTAAACTGAGCTCAGCAGTGGCATTGTTTGTGTCCTTCTTTCACAATCACCGTGGCTTCAGGGCCTTAAAGCTCCTGCTGAAACTAATGTAAAATCTGGAGTGGTGTTCAACTACATTTGTAATCCGAGCTCAGTTTCAACTAATTAACAGCATTCAAAGTTCTTCCCATCCTGGTGAAGAGCCCACAAATATCAGATTGAAGGTTCATTTTGTCACATTTAAGTTAATATTCCAGAATTAAAAATTTTTCTTTGTGACAAGTCTCTTTCAATTTTTTTCTCTGAATATTGGAATAAAAAAGATTTTTCATCTCAGCAGATCTCAGCCTTTGGAGATCACTTCCAGCTGGCATACAGTAGAACAGTGACTGAATTAATCTAACCTGTTTTGAGTAAAGATCAAGAAGAAAAATGAACAACTCACAGCTTGTTCCTAAGAACTTCCTTGCATTTCTATGCTCCCTAGAAATTAGACCCACCTGACAGTCTGTGCCAGAAATGTCTAACAATTCAGCAGCATCCCTCACCTCTGTATTTCAAGCGTTCAAGAGAAAGCACCAGCAGATGCAAGACATCCTACAGTTTTGTTCCTATGAATGCCTCACTGAAACAAAATGAAATCCAGGTGAGACACTGAAATTCCTCCCCAAGCCAGGTGCATAAATGGGTAACATCGTCCTGCAGTGACAAAGAGAATTGAGAATATAGCAGGGCATTTATGTACACAAGAAATGCACTAAATGTGTGCACAGAGAGAGAGGTCTGATGGAGCTTGTGACGGTGGGAAGGGGAGCTGGAGCAGTGCCAGCAGGAGGGGAGGCTCTGGGGCAGGTCCCCAGGAGCTGCCAGGGTCTGGATGGTTTCTGTAGGTGGAAAAAGCCAGACTTAGCCATGGGAAGGAACAAAGGAGTTAAGCAAGAAGATTCTTGTTGGAATTTAGCATAACTCAGGAAAAAGTCACCATCCCTGACAAAGAGTTATCATCCAAGCTAAGCCCTCTGGGCATTAGAAATGCCCACCCACCCGTCCAGGTGGTGGGTGGGTGCTTCTGAGGAAGGTCACTTAGTGTTTGCTGCTTAGGGACACCTTGGCTTTGCCTGAACTCCGTGAGGATTTCATGGCCTCTGGCTGGGAACAGCAAACTCTAAATAACTGCAAAGTCACATCAATGGAAAGCTTATGCCCTTTTTTTTCCCCTTTTTTTTTTTTTTTTTTTTTTTTTGAGCAGAAAGGAAATCGATGTGAAGAGGAGCTGAGAGAGTCAGAACACTCATCACACTGAGCTGGGCTCAGGAGTTCACGGATTTCCACACAAGGGTTCTCCCAGGGGATGTTCTCCAGGGCCTGAGGCTGCTGCGTATGAACTGCTCTGTATTGCAACTCTTTATCACTGTCAGTAACCCGCTTTTTTATTTTTTTAATTGTTTTCTGTGCATCTGCCTGCCTTTCTGCAAGGGGTGGCAGAGCTCTGCACACCTGGTTTTGCTGTTGCTCTGACTGCTGCATGAAAGGCTGCTAAGGTGCCCTTGGAGAGGGCCTCTGCCTCTTGTGCTCCCCTGAGAGCTGCATTTACCAGCACCGTGGGGAGAAAGGGAAATTATTCTTTCCACAGGAGAAGGGAAGTATAAAACACCCAGACAATTCCCATGAAAAATTAATTCCCTTTTTTTTTTTGTACCAAAATACAGCATTTGATGAAAAACTCTACAGTTTTCAGGCAGTTCATTTCCAATAACTTATTTCCATTTTCCATGAAAAGCAGGACCCTTTGCATAAGAATTTCTTTTCCCCAGAATCTGGAGAAAAATAAACATTCTGTCAAAAACAGTGTTCATACAAAAAAATTTGATCCATTTCAATTTATTTGGCCACAGATGTATTATAGCTGTGTAAACAGAACTGCTCAAATGTGGGCAGTTGCACACTCCCACCCTCTTTGACTTGTCTCATATTATCTGTGCACTTCATTTATGAAAAGAAGACTAAAATATACGAAAGTTCAAGATCGGATATAACATCATTGCAACAATTTCTTAGAGCATTGACAGTCTGGTGTTCCAAGGGGTGATTTCAACGGGCCCTTTGAACATTGGCTCATGAATTTCTGAGCATGGTGAGCAAACACAAATATGTGCTTAAAATCCACAGCATTTTAACATTTACTTAAGAGGGTTCCAAGGACACCTGAGAGATTCAGCAGGCTTTGCTTAGCAAATGTTTTAGGAATTTGTAACTTAGCACAGCCTGCTTGTACAGCTCAAAAGCCAGGAAGTCTGTCTTTGCCTGACTCTTATCTTCATGCCAATTACACAACGAAGATAACAATTCTTCTCACTAGTTAAAAAAATTAGCACCACAAGATAATCCTAAATGGTCAATTTAAAGGGTATGCCTTGGACAAAGATTTGGGATGAGATTTTCCTTTTAACATAAAGGGGAAAACAGAGCTATGCAAAAACATTCTGCACGAAGTCTGGTGGATGTAAATGCATCAGACCAAAACTTTAAGGAGAGCGAAAATACTGAAAATAGAACTCTTAAAGGACTGTGAGGAACTGGAAGGTCCATTCACATCCAGCCTTTCCTAGTTATGCCTTTCAGACCTCTTAAGGAAAACTATTTTCTTAAGGAAAACTTGATTCCAAAGAATTCTATATGAAATATCTTTGATCTCTAATTACTAATATTGCATAATACTGAAACTTATTGCAGCATCCCATTAATCATCACAATCCTAAATCTGTTTAGTTGAAAGCTGGGCCTTTCAGAACTATTCCCCAGTGGAGAATCAACCGATCTTTCAGTGGCGTTTAATTGGCGGCTGTCCTGTTTAATCCTGGATAATTCCCTGAATGCTGCTCTTTAAAACAAGGTTAATAATAGCACATTTCTCCCAAGATACTTCTGTCTCACAAGATGGGAGGTCTTCAGGCAAAGCTGCATTTTATTATCAGCATGAAGGGTTCCTAGAAAAATTATACTTGGAAACCAGCTGGGGTCATGAGGTGCTTACAAGTAATAAAGATAATCATGGATAGATGAAAAACTGATGACCTGAGGAAGCCAACCCCCACCTTCAAGTGGTCAGGCTGATACAAAGGGCTGGGGTATGAATTAAACTCTCTGGATAACAGAACATCTTGTTCTGAGCTGTGACTCTGACTTCCACAGCAGTACAGCCTCTACCCGGGGCTGCCAGGGGAGCAGCTGTACTCAAAGGTTCCCGAATCAGTAACTCCTCATAGCGACCTGCCCTGCAGAAGGCACAGACAGGCTGGAGCTCCCTGACACTGCAAGCTGCCCTCTGTACCTGCAGGAACCAGCTGCCCTCACCAGCCCCTGCAGCCCACCCTGCTGTAGGTGCTTTCTCGGCAAAGCTCCTGCCTGAAAGAAGAGCAAACCCATCATTCAAAGCAATTAACCAGAGCCAGAGACGTGGCCATGTAAGCTCCCATGCCAACAGGGCCAGCAAAGCCCTCGCAGCTGCATCACACCACGCTTGTTAGCTGCACACAGTGACAAAAGTGGCAGTGGGAACCCTACTGAAGCTCTCCTTCAGTCTGTTAATTTATATCACAGGGCTAATGCCTGTAGGAACCTGAGAGTGTGCCAGAGAGCGTAAATTGAACAGACAATTTGTACACGTTTCTTTAAATGTGTGGTTTGTAATTATTTATATGACACGTTCATTTTTTATTGACTGAGGGTTGTTTGGAGCAGGGCTTCACCCCCATCTCCACTGGATCCTCCCTGATAGCAGCACACCTGGATAAAGGGGTAAGAACACTTCTCATGCTCATGGCAGTGCTGTCTGTCTGATTGACAGGATCCTGGATGGGGCTGACCTCTCCTGCTGCTGAGTTTTGGAGAGGGAGTCCTTCAGCAGGAGCAGCTCTTCACCTGCCAGGAGCAGACTCGCTGCTCTGTACCACGAGAGAGCAGTGCTGTTGTGGAGAGCAGCACGATTGCCGTCAAGTTTCATCTGAACCCCGTGTCAGGTACGAGGAACAAGCAAAGGTTCTGGGTAAACAGGGGAAGGGTCACGTTCCACATGAAAAGATGTTTTCTTGCCAGCTCTCTGGACACAGGAACTGAGCAGAGAGAAAGCTCTACATAAGGTGTTCACTCTCAACTCCAAATTCCCTTTCTCATGCTCCTTCTACACGAGCCCCTGCCCGGCAACAAGGGGAAGAAAGAGCAGCAGGGAGACACTGGGAAAGCTGGCAGAGATGAGGGCAGGGGCCAGCTGGCAGCAGAGCTTGCTTCACACGGAGTTCAAACTCAGCTGCTCATATTCCACAAGTCTAGTTACCAAAACCCTGAACAGCCACATCTCAGCTGCCTCCTTCTTGAAAATGAATTGTAAAAGTCAAGGTCACCTGTACAATACCCTCTAGTGCTTCTCCTGCCTACAACTTTAACAAACCATGCCAAAACTGTGAGAATAAGGTAAAGCAAAGTCCAACCTAACACAGACATGTTTCATTTCAGTTCCCAAGGGTTTTAAAAAATAAATATAGTCAAGAAGTGTTAAAACATCATCCCAGAAAGCAAGAAATAAATCCAAGTTGGGTATAAATGAGCCCAGTTTCAGTCACTTACATGATGTGAGGATGCAACTGATGTATTTATGCTTCATTTTTAACAGACAGATTTACCCCTTTGCTTCATCTCACCTTCAGAGGCACCACTTGCATCAGAATGGCAAAGTTGGTGAGGTGGTTGCAGAGACACACGGAGTAGTTGAGGTCCCCGCTCTCACGCACACAACCTTCATTAGACCAAACACCAGTTCCATTGCTGTAAAGCACAAAAAACAGAACATGATCTCTGTCAAAACACATCTTCTGTAGGTTAATTTGACATGCTTTGTACCACAAAGGAGATAAAAAGGTCTGAAAGCCATCTCAGGCTGGAGACCCCACAAACATTGCTAGTGTCTTCTCAATTCCATCATGAAAATATTAAGGGAAATATTCACCCGGACAAGGCACAGATCAGTCTGATGGTGACTATTTATTGCTTTGGATATTTTTCTGAGTCCTGCAGACAGACTGAGTGATCTGTACTTTCCTCAGTGCTTGTTTTAAAGATAGGTATTACCTCATACTCTTGCCCTTCGGGACCTCCTTGAGTTGTCAAAGAGAATCTGTTGTAGGTCAGAAACCAAATTAACAACCATGCACTAGGGAATTAAACCATCTTGACACAAATGAAGCTGATTTGGAAGGACAGATTTCATATTTAAGTTTGTATCCTTACAAAGCCTCCAGGGCCCAAGCCCCAGTAGAGAACAGTACAGGAACAATGCTGCAACCATATTAATTTGCTTCACTAAAATCTGCTTCTAATTTATCGTAATTTGGGAGTAACCATAACAACGAGTAACTGCCAACAGCTGGGACAGTTCAACACACTTGAAACAAAACTTCAATAAAACAATTACCGTGACCTTCCCAAGTGCATGATGTACAGGAGGATCACAGCATCCCAGGCTGTTGCTGTATCAATTAGGCTTACAGTGTTATGGCTCAAAAACTGTTAATCCCCATGAAATTAAAAACTCACTATTTGTATTCTTTCTCAATTAATGCAGTAAGAGCACCATGTTTCAAAAGCAAAAAAAAAAAAAAAAAATTAAATGTATTCAGAGCTTGCATTCAGGGGTATGATATTTATCCATTCCATGCATTGGCCAAAACTCACAGCTCTGAAATTCTGATCTCACATGATGCTGTGACACAGGCACAGAGCCAGTGAAAACAATGGCTGTGCTGGAGCTTTGCCACCTTGAAACATCCAAGCATCTGCCCAAGTGGACACACTCATAAAACAAGATAAGCACGATCTGTATCAGTCTGCAACTTTGATTACAAAATGTTTTCGGTTCCCAATTACATACCTAACCCAGGGCCTGTGAATAACAAGTCTCCTATTTATGGCAAGAAGAAACAATCAGATTGTGTTTTTTGTAAGCCAGTGGTTCATTTCTTTAACTATTTCCATGAATGGAAGGAAGCAGGAATGATAAAGGTAATACACAGCATCACAAAATAAGTGTAATTTAATTCAACCGAGTTAAAGAATGTGAAATTATGCAACATACCTATAATCCAGAAATGCACAGTAAAGATGAACTCTGTTACTTTTATTTAGTGCTTGGCTGTATTGTCTGGGCGTCTGCAAGGAAAAAATATAAACCCTGAAGGAATGTTTAAAAAGGACTAAATTCCACTATTCAGCTACTTCGAATTCTCATGGCTACAATAATTTCAAGAGACTTATTCTAGATAAACACACCAGAACTGGCAGCAAAATTGTTCAGCCCTCATATCTTTAACACAAGCTCCAAACATGCAAAGACTGGTATTCAGTCTTAATTTTACACACTGGGATTAAACTCGTACCACTTTGAGTGAGAAATCTGTGTCCTGTTTAAGTGAATAGCAAACCAGGATCATTTATTGTATATAAGCACAAATACATGGGTTAATTTTTGCAGGATTGGGACATTATTCTCCAGCATATATTTGGCTTCTTTGGGTTTTGTTCATCGTTTGTTCTCACTGTGTAATAAAAGTGTCACGTTTTACGATTAATAACTCTGAAATATGTGCATTACAATGACCAACTCCCAGACATTTTCTTTCCACAATAGCAATTATTTTAAAACATACATTCAAACTGAAAGAGCAATGACATAATTCAAGATTTTATTTTAGCACACCTCAGCATTATAATGACATAATTTCTATCTTCCATAAACAGGTTTAGCAACTAACTCAATCTCCTATATTCAAGAAGCTTTGAGATCCCATTCTCCACTCCGTTACATGAGCTTGATGACAAAATTATTCAAATTATATTGGAGTGAAGTAATAGTTTGTTACAGACAGAATATGCAAACTGGAGGATTTCCAGTGTTTGTTCAACCCTTTCTAATACATAAATCCCCAAAGCCCACATTATGTGGACCCTACCTTATGGCAATTTTTTAATTACAAGAGCCTTCAACATAAGAAAATCACTGGTGAATTAGCAGCTCTCGGATTATTGCAACGCAGTTCTGCTGTCGAGAGGAAAGATAATCAAGTTTTGCTTTCCTTGTTTTAGGGAATGAAGAAAAAACCCCACCACCTCCTCCTGCTGAAACTCAACCAAGAACAAGAAGTTCCTGATGCAATTTTCCTTCTCCTCTCCCACCAGCCCAACACGGAGTGTCAGGCACGAGGTAGCACAGTTCCCTCCTGGCTGGTGATAACCAAGCATTTCTGCCCAGCCCAGGGCATCCACACACCTCGAGCAGCTATGCTGCAGATAAGGACATTTACTTCTTGACTCACATCTCTGGATAACATAAATGGAATTTTCTTATCTGCCCGAGCACATCCCTGGCCCAAATTTCTAGTTCCTTGCCTCACCCTGTTTTCCCCAAGCCTTTGTGATGGGAACAGAGGATGCTGCAGGTCAGGTGCTTTGTGGAGAGCAAGGACTGTCACTCGCCCTTCCCCTCTGGCTCTGGGGACATCCTGCAGCCCTTTCCCACGAGGGGAGCAAAGCCAGCACTGAACCCCACACTCTCACAGCGTGCCACACTGGGAAGGGAGAATGGGACAGGTTCACGTCCCTCATCCTCAGGAAATGTCTCACTGATACAATCCCCAACCTGCTCACGCCACTTGTAATTTGGAGCTTTGCTGGCAGAGCTCATCCTGTTCCACCAGCTCAAGGCCACGTACCACTCTGCCTGCCAGCTGTGCTGTGTGAGGTTGTGTCCATCATCTCAATAGCCTTCCTGAAGTAAGCAAGGGAAAGAACCTACAGCTGGCTTGCATTACAGATTATTTCACTTCTATGACAAACAGTGGCTAAAAAAAATAGAAAAGGAGAGAGAGAGAGATGTGCTGTAAAAACAGCGAAGGTCAAACAATAACTGCCATTTCTGATTTGCAAGATTTCTCTAGACAAAGCTGGATTCTTAACACACTAAATGGAAAGGGCACCTCAGGGTCAGGTTGGAAGAAGACATGGTACTGCAGTTGTGTATCTTTTACACAAATAAATCCCAGATGTATGTTTTACCCTCAATTAAATTTCTCTGGCAAGGGACAATTCATTGTT
This sequence comes from Pseudorectes ferrugineus, assembly GCA_008033365.1. Taxonomy (NCBI): domain Eukaryota; kingdom Metazoa; phylum Chordata; class Aves; order Passeriformes; genus Pseudorectes; species Pseudorectes ferrugineus. The sequence goes on along the minus strand of QWTY01020190.1, from coordinate 8,467 downwards.
TTTCTCCATCTTAACTCTAAACACAGATGTCACTCATTAGACAATGAACTGTACCAGGTGAGGCCATACAGGCTCTGACCTGTCCAGAATTGTGGTGTACTCAGATGGAGAAAGAATAAGTAAATAATAATAATGAAGAATAGATGAATGGATTAAAGAATGGACAAGAAGGGTCTATCCTAATTTGCCTTCTTATTTCTCTTAAAGAATATGTCCCATGTTTTATCACCCATGATAGAGTCTCCACAAGGCTTTCCAGTGCCATTTTTGATAACTGCACAAAATACTCATCTTCTCAGACTTCACTGAAGTTCTGCAGCAAAACTGTCATTAGAATAGAAAGCCCCCAATGCATAAGAAACTGGCTACAGAGGAATAAACTCCCTCTGATCTTCAACAGCTCTACTTCAAAGTACTCTCTAATCTATGAAAAAGGAACTGACTGTACCTCAATATTGCACTTCTTAAGTTAAACTGTGTGTGACAGTTTATATGTGACTGGGATCCTGTAGAACTGAGGATATTGATTTAATGACATTGATAACAGAAAGCTTAAAATACCAGCAGGCTTTTACACTAAAAGATTAAGTCACTTGAGTGTTTATTAAAAGCCTGTGAAAGGACAGTTTATGAGGCTTTCAGGAGAGGGAAAGCAGCAGCACACTGAGTAATCCAGGATCTGTGCATGCGCTCTCCCTAATCCACATTCTTCACATCATTCCTTCTGCGTGGAGAGGGCTACATGCAGCTTCTCCAAAAGAGAACCACATTAAAAGAGGAAAGCAACCTCCTGGCACCAGAAACTGGGCAAAGTCAGTGCCTGTCTGATGGAGCCTGTACCTCGAGGAAGGACTGGTTGGACTCAACGATCTCAAGGGTCTTTTCCAGCCTTAATAATTCTGTGATTGTCCGACTGTCTCTGTTTACATCACGGCTGCCCAGCATCCCTTACAGTGACCACTTGCTCTCAGGAAATCAGTCAGACAAGCAAACCCCAGCAATGCAGAGGATATTTACAGGGGATGTGCATGGATGTGTGATGGGAACATGGTACTTGCTGGGAACAAGGCACGAGCTGTGCTTGGTGGGGGAGGAGGCCAAAGAGGGGGTGTGGGCTGAAAGCACTGCTGGAAACCTTCAGGAAAACCTTCCTGCAGGAAATGTCATGAACACAATTGCAGAAGAAAAACAGGCAGCCAGCTGCTGCTGGGAAGGCTTGCCAAGGAAGAGAAGCCAAGCAGAGGGTGGGGTGAACCTTTATGAGATTAGCTTGTCTCTCCTCTCCTCCCCTGGATTTAAAAAGCAAATATTTAGCTACATAGCGGTGGCCACCAAGGGCGGAGGGTGTGCACCTTCTTTCTGCAGTGTGGAGAAGGATAAACCTTGGGTCAGGTCTGTCACTGACCTGAAGTCAGCAACTCCAAGCCCCGTGTGTTGGGCTTCCCCTCATCAACAGCAGCTGACGATTTACCTCATGAAGTTCAATTTGGAGTTCACTGGCCTCTGTTTGCAAAATACAGAATTTTGTCTAATTCAGAGATTTGGGAGCCTTGCTTTCTCAGCCTCCAAAAATACCATGGATTATTTTGAAGATGGCAAGAAAAGGCACTGGACAAGCCTCTTCTCTGTGTGTTTGTGTCTTTTGTGCCATTCACAGCCTCACTTCATATTCTTATGTGTGTTTGATTCAAAACAAATTTTGATTCTGGTTTATGGATTAAATTAGAGACTAAAATGATGCTTCTAATTTAAGGATTTCCTGTCCTCACAGTGACATCCTGACTGTTAGTGTGACCTGTTCAGGGACACATGGTTTATTGACTTTCCTTTCCATCTATTTCTCCTAATTACCTAGAAGATTAAAACTTTAGGGTACATTCATCTATTCAGTTACCTGGAAAAAGACAGACAGAAAGAATAATCACCCATTTCTATAGTGGCTGTATTGGCTGTTTTCTTCCAAGCTGTGAGAAAACTGCATTGCAACAGATTTTGGGCTTAGATCAGCCAACTATTTTAATTTAGAGTCCATTTGACTGATTCACCCTAAGATGTAACTAGCATATGTAATGAAAAAAATTTGCAAATTGCACAAAAAGGAATTTAGGTTATGAATAGGGAATTAGAGTGTGTTATGGATAAAAGCCAGACTTTTAGTTGTTTCATTGTTGTGAACAGAGCTGTGCCAACACACACTTTCTGAAGCAATGAACACAACACTGTAGGCTCCCAGGGCCAGCAGGAAAGTTTGCTGAATGTATTTCCTAATGGGACAATCATACAGTTCAAAAAATTGTATGAAATCACAAATTGTGATAGACAGCAATATAAAGTCAAAAAAACAGTGAAATATCAGAGGTTATAAAGTCGTCTGAAATTAGAGAAGGTTGCCACATGGATTGGGTTTGATTATTGCCTTGCCTGAGGCTAAAAATAGTTGACATATCAATTTCCTGCAAAAAGAGTGTTAATCAAATGCTGCACCAACATCCTTCCCCAGTTCTCAGAGTTGTCTATTTAACAGCTGCTGCATTGGGCAAGCAGTGTGAGAACAAAAAAAGTAATGAAAAGACCCATGAGCAACAGACTGAAAAATATCTTGGCTGCTCTGCTAGATACCATTTCTATAAGAGAGAGAAAAAAGGAGGAGGGAATGGATGAGGAAATTGTCCTGGTGCTTTCTTTTTTCATTATTGCACATAGCAAAAATAATTTAATACTTTCAAATGTGTAGAGCATCAGAAGATCTTGCTATTTTTCTACTACCAAGTCCACATCTATTTAAATAAAAATGCCATTCTCTTAACAGGATCCCATCTTTTTTACAGCTCTGAACAAGGGGCTTCATGCAACAGCTGCCAAGCCAACATCTGAGCGCTCGCAGATCTCAGTGTGGGCTGTCAGGCCCTGTGCATCTGCCACACACTCACTTATGATCTACAGAAACCGTCCCTTGGTGCTTGTCTTGCTTCAGCTTGTTCCTTTGGTCCAGTTCAAGTCACCTGCCTGCAGCACAGGTGAGCTGCATGGCACCTCGAGAAGCTGTGGCTGCTGAGTGTGCTCTGGGTGCAATGTCACAGCAGTGTTAGAAGAGGAATAGCTCTCCTCTCTGGTTTGGGGTGCTCAATGGCACTAAAGCCAGTGTTAAAAGAGGAATAGCTCTCCTCTCTGGTTTGGGGTGCTCTATAGCACTAAAGCCAGTGTTAAAAGAGGAATAGCTCTCCTCTCTGGTTTGGGGTGCTCTATAGCATTAAAGCCAGTTCTTTCCAAACTGCTCAAGGAAAGCTGCAATTTTGGCAACAGAAGCTGTCTGCAACCCCTGAGTCAAAATTATAAACTCCCTAAACACACATGCACAGCTCCAAGTGGCTTTTCTTTAATTTTAGAGCCACGAAATTCCCACCCTAACAGAGAAGTTCCACTCATGAAGGTCCCTCTGGCACTTAGCACAGCATCAGGGGGTCTGTGCTGAGGCCTGAACTCAAGGATTTCTGAGCACAAAGTACCTTGCTCAGCCTCACTGACCACACATCCTCCCTGGGCTGTGCTTTCATACATTCCTCAGTTCCAAAGATCTCAGACATGGAACAGAGTATTTCTTCTTTTTCCTGCTCTTTGGCCTGAGTGCCCGTGGGCATGGAGGGTGTTTGTGAGTATTGGTGAACACTGGGCAGTGAAAGGAGCTGCAAACCCAACTCTTTCAGTTTGAAAGCCAGAACTACTTAAGATGCAGCACTGCAGTGTAAACCCAAGCCAAACTCCCTCTGACTGCAATCTGGATTAATAACACTCACAATATTGTTGTAAATCATGGTAATAAAGGAGAGCACAGAAGGTTAAAAAATAGCTACAGAAAGAAGCAGGTTCATTTTCATTAGAGATGCATGGAGCTGCCTTGAATGGAAGACATGCACAAATAGGAACTGCAGGATAAGGACCTTTGAAATTCAATTTGGGAAGCAACTGGGTTACATCAGTAAATATTTGATGTTTAAAAAATTTAAATGCCAGTCAGTGAGGAGCAGAGCTCAGCACGGCAGCCGTTCCTTATGTAAGCACCAATAGACACAGAACTGAACTGATGATCTGTATGAAAGGCTGCCTTAATGCTTAAGTGAAAACATTTTTCATGTTCCTTAAAGCACAGCTCTGTTCCAAAGAAAGAAGAGGTGAAAATATTGATATTGTCTCTCGAGAAATAGCCTCATTTAGCTAATTAGCAATATAGCAGTCAGAGAGTTTTGCTATGTCCTTACAGTTAAACTGTTATGTCCATATGTAAGAAAATAATTCTCTGTACACAGCCATCTAAAGCTGTATTGAAGGATGGACTGAGGGCAGAGCCAAGCCAATGACACTGATGCAGCCTTGCCTCTGTAAGTTCTAGCAAGTCAGTCCAAATGGGAGAGCAAGAGAGCACCAGTTTCCTTCCTGTGTGTTACTGACAGAATTGTTTATGCAGAGCCAGAACCATCAAACTTGTTGGGACACTCCACATTGCCTTCAGCTGGCTCAGGGCACAACCTCCAACCAGACATTACCTCTCCAAAATTAATGAACGCAGTCTGGCTCCAAAGAGATCTAATTTAAACCAAGTAATTAAAAATGCAAGTAATTTCACTCAAGGTGCCCATGTGGAGGCAGTTACTCATGGCTTAAAAGACTTTTTGCTGGTTTAATGGAATGCAAAGCCCTGCAGAGCAGCTCCTTTGCTTCTGCCTACGTCCACCCAGCTCAGAGCTCCAGAACATCTCACTGCACAGAAGAAGAAACCCAGTGTGATTATCAGGGCTCAAAAAGAGTTTTTCAGACTGGCAAATAAACAAAAAAAAAGGAAATCTGTTTTTTTTCAATGGCAGATCCACCTGAAGTGGAGATCACCGAGGGGCCCTGAAGGCAGACTCCCATGGGCCCTTCTCCCCCTCACCAAGATCTCATTTTTGTCTTTTATGCTCTGATCTCTTTTAGGACATCTGAGTTAAATGGGCCAGGCTGAAAGTAATCTTGGAGCATGGATGAAGCAAAGCTAAAAATCCCAAAGGAGCTCAGTTTAGCCTGGTTCATTCAGGAGGTAACTTTGTGAGCTATTTCTTGCCAAGGCTGGCTACTAAAGCAGCTGGTTGTGATGTTCACCCCCCTGGTCCAAGGCTGGGCTGCTTTATGGTGCTTCTGCTCTCCCAGGCTCCTTGAAAACACTGTTTTTAATGCAAGTAAAGTCAACCACTTATAAAGCTGTCTGTGCAAACCATCCACCAGCCCTGCAAAATTCTGGTCACGTACACTGCTGGAAGCTTACAGGCATTTTTGGATAGATGAATGAAATATCATTTCAGCTTTTCCCCACCCGCCTTACAAGCAGCATAATGCAATAGATTTTGTGATCATGCTGATACAAATCCATGATAACTTTCCAAAACTGCTTCATGAAATAGACCATGGTGTCTTTTGTTAAGGTTTTTTGTTTTCTTTTCTGTGCCTTTTTCTGCTACTCTGCATTATTATATTAAAAATGTGTTGCTCTTCTAGAACAAGAAGCAGATGTGCCTTCTGTACACCCTTTCTTAATCTACTCTGCTTTTTTAACTCATGTGAAAGTATCACCAAAAGAAAACAACTGGTCTGACTGATGTAGAAAAAGCTGTTTATAAAAGGACACGTTCTCTAACCCAACAGAACCATAATGAAAGAAGCAAATGAATTTTCCTCTCCCCCCATTCACCTGTAGTATTTTGACAAAGGCAGAAATATTTCCCTTTGCCATTCAACTCTCCAGGCCCAACAGAGTCTGTAACAGGAAACATTGTGGAGGTAATGACAAGAGCTGTGACAGGGACCAGAAGGCAGGCCTAAAACAGAATCCCTTAAAGGGATGCACACAGGAGAATCAGTTTTAAAAATACTTTTCCTATTAGGTAATATTTCCACAATTCTTCGTTTCCAAAACAGTGCCTGGACTTTTCCTCCTGATGGCTTTTTTTTTTTTTTTTTTTTAAAGAGAAACACTTGCATCAGACAAGAACCATCCGAGACACTCAGCAGTTGTGATTCAAACTGCAGTTGTGGTTCGCAGTCCCCACATTGCTGAGGCAAAGAGGATTTAAATGAGGAACGGGGAGCTGGGGCAGCTCAGCAGCAGCTGGACAGAGCTGGGCACTGCCCCTGAGCTGCAACACCCCCGGCAGGGCTGGGCAGCGTTTGCTGATCGCCGCAGCACAGACACCCAGAGCCCAAACCGGGGGTTTGGTAACCAGATCCCACCGAGCTCAGGTGGAACTGAAGCCCCATAAAACAGAGGTTTGCTACCTGCAAATAACAAGCTTCAGCCACAGCAAGAAGTTGTGCTGAATTCAAAAGCAATGCAAAGCTTAAAAACCCAACAGCGGTGGCAAGTCTCACCGGCCCTTTTTGGTTTCAGTTGTGCTCGCTTCTTTGCCAAGCCAGAAATGAAATCTGAGTTAGCAAACATCTGTTTCCTACAAGAGCGAAAGTCATAATTAAGAGGAATCAATCCATATTCACTCATATTTATAATGGAGAAGGCTTTAGAGACCGTTTAGGCAATTTTTCACACAACAGGCACATTGTAGTTATCCCCAAGATGCACTCCCAAGTGAAGAAACTGTATGTACTACCTTTTCTAAACATATTTTTTAAAAAGCACAAAGATGCCCTAATTTTCCTTCACAAAGACTGAATAAAATCCGAGCCCTTCCTTTTGAAGAGCACAAGGACTTTGACAGCCTGGAGCAGTGAAACATTAAAATTTCACTTACTCTGCATGATAATAAGACGAATAATGACCTGTTTGTGGAATAGTTGGGAATAATGCATTTATCTCCTTTATAAAGCCTGCGATCCCCTGCCCTTCACCTCCAGGGACAAAGCTGGCTTCTGGGAACAGGTAACCCTGGGAATCAGGGATCACAAGGTGTCTGATATGACCAAAACCCCCCCATGAGCTGGGAAGAAGGCAGAGGACACCACGGGAACAGCGAGGGGCCGGGGCTGCTGTTCCGGGGATGCTCCCTGAGCCCCCCCTGAAGCCCAGCCCAGGCACGGAGGCTTTGCCCAGGACTCCAGCTGAAGCTCAGCCCTGTCTCCCACGGACTCGTGGGTTCAGCAGCCCCCGCTGAGGAGGAACAGAGGTGACAGCAAAGCAGCAGGAGCCGAGGGAGCACCCAAAGAACAAAGACTCCAAGGACAGGCACAGAAATCCTTTTGTTCTGTGTGTGCGCACGGGAAGCAGCTGGATGGGACCGTGGTGTGTGACAGATACACTGACAGGAACTGGGCTGTCCTCCCGAAGGAGAACACCAGCTCCTTGGGGTGTTGGGAGCCCCTTTGTCAGCTTCAGTCAGAGTTTGATCAGGTCTACATTTCACCCTTCGAAAAAACCCGAGATTTTGTAAGATATCCAGTTGGTTTGTCCTCATCCATCTGTGGAGCAATTTCTTTCCAAACAAAGGACCATGTTTTAAGGGGAGTTTGAAGACATGATTTAATGAGAGCTTTAGGAGGAGTTTTAATAGTTCACGTCAGAAACAGAGTACCAGGCTTAATGGTAAAAATATTTACCACTCAGTACGTTTGCTGTTAATATATTGGTTTTAGGACTGGATTTATATGTTAGCATTTTCCATTCTCATTAAAACCCTGGCTATGCGAATGTTGCCTCTGAAAGGCAGCTCCTCACATTCTTTGTGAATCATATGTGGCAGCCTTTGTTTTATATTGACCCTTTCAGCGCTTACATCCCCTGACGGGCTGCTAATCGTCATTTATCCTTTCCCCGACTGCGCTAATCTCCCGGGAGCGGGCGGGACGGGCGCTCAATGGGAGCGATGGAGTATAAATAATGACAGAGCACAATAAACATTCCAGAGCAATGCCACGGCTCACGACAAAGGCTGGCACAAAGATTCAGAGCGGGTCCTCCTGCGATAAGGCTCTTGTAACCAGACTGGAAAATATTACAAAAAACTTATGCTTGCTTAAGGACAAGATATTCAGGCCCACTAGGTGAGATAAGGGAATGTTTATTCTGTGTAATCGAAAAGTCACTTGGATTCAGGACATTTGGTTTTATTCCCCAATTCACTTTTCCCATGTGACTTTTCACAGGTTCTTTCCTGTCTCTACATTCCATTTCACATTCATTATCCCAGCTATTTACCCGGTAATGTCTGAGGCTAAAACGTGACTCCTGTACCTTGTTATGCACAGTGGGAGCCCAGCTGAAAGCTGCGGAGACCAGAGTCACACACAGCCCAGACCTGGGGCATTTCCCGGTGAGAGCCAGGACCAGCCCAACCTCCTGAAGGGCACAGTGAGAGCCAGGACCAGCCGAACCTCCTGAAGGGCACAGTGAGAGCCAGGACCAGCCCAACCTCCTGAAGGGCACAGTGAGAGCCAGGACCAGCCGAACCTCCTGAAGGGCACAGTGAGAGCCAGGACCAGCCCAACCTCC
>QWTY01020187.1:0-12170 GCA_008033365.1 Pseudorectes ferrugineus | reverse complement strand
ATCTATTATTTATGTGGACTTATTCATACAACAGAAAGATCCTTTTAAAATGGCCTCATACCTAAAAAGTATTAACCGAGCACTCAAATCACTACTGAAGAATCATAAGACAGGTTTTAAGAGCTAGTACTTGGTAATGCTAAAAAACAAAGATTATAATTGACACACCTGAAGAACTCTCTATACAAGCTTGAATGTATTCCTCTATTTTTGCTCATTACAAAATCTTACCAAAATATCAAAACTCTCTTTTAAGACCTTTTGTTATTGAAAATTATTCACACTGAAAGATCTGCAAGTAATTTTCACTTCAAACAAAGATTTCAAAATACTAATTATCTTGAATTTGAGTTATGTGAATGATTAGAATGCATGATATATTTCTGCTCCCTCACTGAATGAATATAAATCTGTAAGGCAGGGCTGCAGTGCAAACAATTGTGATAAATTCACATTAAATATCTGCATCAAACATTTGTAGGTATTTCTTTAAATATGCAGTCTGCTCAAAGAATCCTGTAAGTAAAGGTGCATGGAAAGCAAAAGTAAAATGTTTATCAACACAGTGAAAATTTAATTTGGTTTTAAATGGCAATGAAAATGTGTTGAAGACATTTCACTCTTTTTCTAGTTCTCAGGGTATTCAGCAGATATTCAGTGAAGAAATGCCTTTGAAATAGGAAAGAATGTAACTTTTTCAGTATTCCAAGTGGAAAACTGTTACATAGATATTTCTTCACCTGTAAATGCTACCCTACACTCTGTACTCTGTACAGATGCCAACACTGACTTTAAAAGAATAGTTATCCTAAAAGCTAATAGCAGCCATAAAATTCTGCATTTGGAATACAGCATTCTGTGAGCAATACTGTCTCCACATCAAAATTTAAGTCATTTAAATTACAAGTTCAAGTTCTTTCTTGGTTATATTTTGTGTACTTTAAAAAAAATGTCAGAAGACCATGATTTGACCTCAGCCAGTCAAGATACTCAGTTTTACATCCTGTGGAATAGATGGCAATAGCAGAGTAAAACTAAATTTTAAATTTCAAATTATATTATAGCATAAAAGCTTACTTCAGAACTGTCACACTGTGTCTGAAACCTAATAATTTCAGACACAGTGGTAGGTAAAAACCTTATTTCCTTTCATTAGAGATAAGTCATTAATATTTCTGTGATAACTACAGTACATCAAAACTGAGTGCATTAATCTGATCAGTCTCCTGACGTGCTTTTAACTTTTCAATTGCTTTCTTAAAAATGGCCAATGCAAATTGCATTATAACAGTCTATCTGTATTTTGGTTTTAATGTTTATATCATTGAATTCACTATAACAATAGGATATCTAGGTTTAAAGTATTATTATGTGAAAGTATTATCAAAATCACTACCAATTAGTGAGATTAATTAGGCATGAATAATCACTCTGAAATATTTCCTTAAAGAAGACTAGTTTTAGTAAAAAGCTATGATATTTGACACTATGATTGGTTTAGTGGATTTTTTTGCATTTGTTGACCAAATGTCAAGTGACTCTCTTTAAGTAATTTTACACACAGTTCTGCAGTGTGCACTTTTCTAATTAAGAGTCTCTGTTTCACACAAACTATTCTCAGGTAAGAGTTAAAAGCCAAGAGATTAAGTGTATGAAGTTTGAGGGAGGCAATTCCTGCAACATGTGTGATCAAAGTCGCACCAAAATCAGATGAAGCTTGGTCAGCATGGCAAGCAGGAAAGTCGTGTAACACATGCTTAAGGTTTAAATATTCTTTTGCTCAATTTAACACAATTGCAGGTGTGGAGAAAAAGTGGAGAAAAATCTACAGAAAACTCTATCAATTTTTTTTTCTAGACTGATTAGAAATAAGTAAGTAATTTGCATGGTTTGGTTCAGTGACCTGTAAGATAAGCTATCAATACTAACTGCACTGGTAATGAATTACATTCGCAATCTTTTAATATAACTCAATGTTCTGTAGAAACAGATTCTGCAAATGAACACATCAAAGTGCTTTAAAAATATTATTTAGTAATGATTTTAAATTCAATATTATTCATTACCACATAAACTAAGTTCACACTCCCCTTTTTCTCCTGTGGGGGCTGACATACTACCCTTCTGAGTGGGCTTAAACTCATAGCCATTAGCCTATCATCTGACAGTCTCTAAAGAATCATGATTTCCTAAGTTTCATCAAATATGCAGCCAGAAAAAGATATGGCAATCCAACTATGCATTTTTATTGTTGCTAACAAAGTCATTAAGTTTACTTTTTTAGGGGTCTTGGTTTTTTTTTTTAATTTGGCTGAATTAAAGTGGAGGCATAGCAAGGTGGTCCACTGCAGAACTAAGTTACTATATTTTAACACATACTTACATTACTTATTTGTGAATAGCCTGGTGGCCATAGGGGTTTTTTTTCATTATTTTCAAGTCAAAAGCATTCTGTGTCTGCATGGCAAATTAAAACAAAAAGTAACATTTCACTGCAGACCGGCTTCTAACACTTGCCAAACAGGAGTCAGTGCACAGAAACTGGCCCTTATCAACCAGTTCAATAGCTGTTACCAGCAGGAAATTCAAAGCCCTTCAGACTTTTGAGTTTTTCATTTTGTTCAAGGCTTTTGACCCACACCCAGAATATCACAACCATGAAGCTCACCAGAGGCACTTTGCTTATGCTTCTTACAAAGCAAGGAAGGCCTCATAGGATCATAGAATCATTCGGGCTGGAAAAGACCTCCAAGAGGTCATCGAGTCCAGCCATTAACTCAGCACTGCCAAGTCCACCACTTAAGCATGACCTTATGTGCCACATCTACAGACATCTCATACACAGCACCATCCTCTGCACAGGACACCGCAGTGAACAACAGGAGACCAAAAAGTGATCAGGGAAGCAGCTGCAATTCATTGTGATTGAGCCAATTCTTTATTATTCGCTCCTGTAAGTCACTTCACAACTCCAGAGTTCTAAAATTCAGGATTACTGACAACAGCCAGAGCCAGCGTGCATGCGATGCTGAGATGCCAGTCTGCGTATAGTCGAGGTTTGCTTGCATGGCTTAAGTGGCTTAATGGGTGGGGTATGCTTTTGTAAATACAAAAGCAAAACAGGCAGATCAATTTTTGCCTCCTTACTTGATTATGAGAAAAAAAAATATAATGTTTTTAATGACAAAAGATAAATAAAATAGGAGCATCCCAATCACTTAAGAAGAATTCCCCAGCTATACTTCAGACTCCGTAAGTGCATACTAATTAGCAGATAAAATAACAGATAACTTGTTACTTCAGTGTTAGTAAATATTTTTGATTTTATTGTTGTTTGAATTACAAGTAAAAAATGGATAGGCTTATTTATGACACTTTCTTTTAATGTTACTATGGAATAGAGGCCTCAAATAGGCCTTCCTTTAAAAAAGGAACAGGTTTTCAAACAGTGACAACCTTGAAAATCCTCTAGGGTGTTTCATCTAAGAACTATCTTATTTCAATGACAGTTTTTTAAAGCAAGGCCACCATCATTAATAGGCACATTTTTTTTCAGTATTGGTGAACAACTATGATATTCTTGTCTGGAAAGTGCTAAAGGACTGTGAGGAAACATTAAAACCAATTATCTTGAACAGATACTGTGACTATGAGCTGAAGTGAACCACATGAAAATTAAACCTACCATGCTAAAAACAGAGGCATGTTTCAGCTGGGAACAAACACTAACATAGTATTTCAAACACCTAATGGTAAACAGCAAAAACAGGTAACATACAATGTCAGCATGCCACTGAATTGCATTATAGGTAAACGACAGTTACACTTTAAAAGATCAGTAAAGGATGATTAATACTGACTTATGTCCCTCTTTGACTTATTTTAAACTCTAAACCAATGTTTTTCATCTCACTGATTAATGACGTATTACTAAGGTACAGGACTTTCAAACACATAGCTGATAAAGAGATGTACAGTTAGGTTAACACATTACAAAACTTTTTAACACTATGTATCTTCTAATTTTAAGTAAACACACATTTTGTCCTTACACCTAACTCCCACTTACCAGATTTTCTATACTGAGAGAGGTGCTATTGGCTGCACAGAATTCAGCATCAAAGAGCTAAAAAACAGTCTCAGTTGGCAGAGACTGGCATATTCTCAAGTACAGGTTTGCAAAATGACTACGGGAACTTCCTGGGTAGTGACTCTGTATGACTACAGGACAAAACTCCTTGCTGACTCTGCACTTTCAAAAGCATTCAGATTTTGTTTGAGTCTCATTTGTTGTGCAGTGAACATGTGTGTTTCAGAGAACATTGAAAAAAACTTCTTCAAAATGATTTATTTGTTAACCTTTTCTTACTGCCCCTGGAACAAGAGGGTTTTCTTTTATCCAGAACAATCTTTCTCAGGTAAAGACCATGAAGCTTCTGGATATTAAAGGTTATCTCCCTTCTTTGTTTGTGGAGCTCAGCGATAACAAGTGCTTGAAAGGAGAAAGAACACAAGTCTATACATTGTTCTCCTGAGACAGATGACATCAAACACACAGGACAAACTTCTACCAGCTTTTGAAGGAGCTACTAAGGGAAGGAAAAGCTTCTCTAAACAGAAGCCAAAAACCAAAAAAAGTCAAAATCTGACAAATCTTAATGATCATACCATTTTAGCCAGAGCTGTGGATGCCCTGGGTGCTCTAGGTGTGCAGTCACAAAAGCACAGCCCCTGACAGCGGATTATCCAAGTACAGGGAACACCACAACACACGGACACCAACAGATGGGAGAGCAGAAGGAAAGCATGAGTCAGTATTGGTCCATGTGTCAAAAGAGCTGGCACATGAAATTCCAGGTATAACTGCAGGTCTGGCAGGGGACAGTCGTATAATGAGGAAAAACAAAATTTGCAACTGTTTGCAGAAAGGTGATTAAAGCACTCAGTAGCCTGGGCATCCAATGTTTTATTATGATCTACACAGTACCTGTGACTTTAGCCAGGCCTCAGTCATATGCTTTTGAGGGAAATGATTATCAAAGATGGAGGTAAATGTAAAAAAATTGAACAGAAAGAAATCGCGAAAATACAGGTCACTCCTTCTAAATACAGGGAGACATAGTTGATGTACATTTCAGTAAAGCATTTTGATACAGAGTCAAATGGAAAATCATTGGTTAAACTAAAGAAGGTTTCTTCAGCAACCAAGCTGAAGAAAAGGCAGGAAAACATTTCTCTTAGAGGGGTACTACCAGCCAAAAGGAGGATGACTAATCAAGTTTCACAGAACTGGGATTAGGATTGCCCGTATTTATCATTTATCTCAATAGTATTTCCAGAATAAGTATAATTGTGATGAAGAAATTTTCTTGTCATACAAATTCGGGAGGCAACAATAATTAAGGGAAGACTGCATTGTACACAAAGTCAAATGACCTTGAGTATCACAAAAAGATTACATTCAGTAGTACAAAATGTATTGTCAGGCTGCTACAGATTAATAGCACCTATTACAAACTATGAGTTCATTACCTGGAAACGAGTGAGGAAAGAGACCAAACAGCCCAAGTCTGCTCGTTCATCACAGCATGGCTGTGAACAACAAACGCAGTCCCAGAATATGGTAAATACAGTGCATTACTGATAGAGATGCGAGAACTCTACCACTGTAAAAGCTCTCTCAAAACTTTGTCTGTACTGAGAAATGCTGTGGAAAATCCAGTGAAAGCCTAACGATGTAGCCAGCTGTAAATGTAGGTTTTTGTAATAATATTACAGAAACAGGCAGTCAAGGATGGCCTGCAAAACTGTATCGGACCTCCTGTTAAAGCATTTTGACAATGTTGCATATATTGTTACCTTAAATAATTCATATGTTGCAAGCATGGTAATTATATACATATTAAAGTTCCATCTAAAGGCCTTCTAATCTCTCATTAATGCAAGGTGTATTAAATAAAGACAAGAAATTATCTAATGAGAAAGCAAGAAACAGTGGCCTGTGATGTTTTGCTGTAGAAGTGGTACAGGAAGGTTCCCCTCACTTTGTTATGTTCACATACCAGTAACAAGTGAATGAGTAATTAGCAACATATACTTTTGATCAGTCCTTAAGAATTCAAGGATTTATGGACTTGAAAAATGCAATGAAAAAAACATATCAGGTAAATGTAAAAGGGCAGAATATAAAGCTAGAATGGAAAGAAATTAAAGGCACCACTGGAATGATCAGAAAAAAAGGATAAGAGGAAGGAACTTCCCTACCACCCTGAGAGCCTCCTCAACTGCAGTGATTACTTCAGCCTAGCTCAGATGATGAATCTGTCTGTAAGTTGTATATCTTGGTAGCCACCCACTGACAATTCTTGAGTTTTAAGAATATATTATGACTCTGGCCAACCTCCTTCTGCATTTTTAGGAAGAAGGGAGAGAGGAAAACCTCTTGGAACATTCTGCTGGGCAAAAATGCAACCAGGATGACTTGGGAATGAAGCCTGCGTGAGCAAAGCAGACCCGAGGAGCTCATTTGGTCACCCAGACAAATCTTGCAAGAACGTAACACAGTCTTAACTACATGCGGGTAAAATGCACAGAGCAGAAGAGCTGAACAATAAATAATACATATACACTATCTAGAAAATATATTCAGCCTGAAATTTATAATATCTAATTACCAGGCCAGATGTGACGATTGATCTCTTCTAGCCAGCATCTGGGGGTCTTGTGACAGAGGAATCCTTTTTGCGGAGATCTGAACAGTTATATGTGTGTGTACAAAAAGCATCACTCCTAACACATCTGAAAATACCAAGCCCTCCTCTGCAGCTGAATACTGGAAAATGTAATTTTTAACCAGGTTCTAAAAGCATCCTATGAATATCAAAAATAAAAGTTACAGAGCTACAAGAATGGCCAACCTCATGTATTTTACTCTACCGTAAGTACACAGCAGCCAGAAGTACACTGGGAACATCACTGAACAGACCAAATATTTAGATTGAGCTTTTCAGCTCAGGTAATAAACACCACACAGAAAATCTGAATCAGGCTATAGCATGCAAGTGGAGGAGGACAGACAGAGTATGGGAAACACCAACAGAATTACATGGTTACTCAGTTTAGATATAAATATTATCCTTCTGATTCAGATGTGTGATCATCTTTTCATTGCTGGTCCTTTGAAGTGCAAACACATATAAAATCATGAGGAGATATTTTTATCAGTTATCTGAATTATTTTCTACTATCATAATACCTGAATTATAAGGGAAGCTGCTACTAAAAGCCTTTTTATCATATAAAAGCAGTATACTGAAGTAGTTATAATTCAAATTATGACCCACCAATATATTGGAATTTTAAATCCAGGAATCATTATTTGACAAGTATCTTTCAAAACAAAAATTTAGTTTACCTGTGTGTGTGTGTGTGTGTGTGTATACACATATATACGGTTTTTCTTCAGATAAAGATTTTAAAGACCAGCAAGTAATTCAACTGCTATATAGTGGGAAGTAATTTAAGAAGACATTGTCTTATAAAAAATCTTTCCTCAAATCAGCACAAACTGGAGTGGGCAGCATCCACACTGATCATCTGACGTTTAGCACAGTGGTTCTCACCTGGAAGAGGCACATCATCTTCCCAGGGACTGGCAGAACTCCAGCCCTGCCTTTGTAGGCGGTTGTTGACACATTGATTTGAGCCACGTGGTTCTGTGAGCCGGCACACGGCTGTCCAGGGCAGCTCCCACGTAAGGCTGCTGTTCTGGATCTGCCTGCCTTTGGCTGAAAGGTAAGGGAAGAAGCCAAAAATAGCCTGCTGCTCGCTGGTGATGATTCTGACCAAATGACTTGAGCACAAATCACTGATCAGTGCTGACAAAACACTAGCAGCTGGGAGAAATGCAGTGCTGTAGCCAGTTCTCAGCTACCTCCGCAGCTTCAATAATTTAACCTACAGCATGGCGTTGAACTGATCTAGCCAGAACAAAAGCCAGTGGAGGCATCACTTTAACTAAACTCTGTCCTTGATTCAGGAAGATACATTGGGTATTTCAAACATAGATTTCATAATGGTTCTATAACACAGCCACAGCTCTTTTCTGAGGGCTTTCTTCTTTTTTGGTAGAGAGAGGATGGTAGAGGAAATGCTGGTTTTGTCTGGAAGTGGGAGGATGTTGAATCCAGTGACTGTCCATCATTCTGTGTCACTGTCAGGCTACAGTCAGGCCACATCTTACTTATCATTGACTGAAATCTTGCATGTCTGGCTTCAAAACTGTCCAGTTTCAAAAGGACCAACAAAGCATTCTAAACCTAGTGTGACTTGGCAGGGAAAGATTTTCTGGGAATTAGGATCCATGATCTGCAGATTTCACAGAGAAGACTATAGATGCCTTGCTTCTGATACACCATGGCTTCATTCACGCATGAAAATCAGCTGTGATTCACATAGCCACCCAGAATATATCTCCAGGCTCTGGATCTTGAGTAAGTCCCAGTTTGCAGCTCTGATCACCAGAGAAGAAGGAGCTGTGACCCTTGTGTTGTGTTACCCCTTTTAGGGTATCTATGTATGCTGACGACATAGGAAATCGGTGTGCTGGAATCTTCTAACTGGATCATGCTCCTCAGGCCAGGTGCCTAGAGTTAAGGGGTGCAAAAGCTCAATTTCTACCAAAAGCCATCTTTCTGGACATACTCTAATTACAGATCTAAGCCAAACAAGTTTATTCTCTCTTTCAAATAGAAGTTCCTCAGTTTTACTTGTGTCAGTCAACCATGCATATCTGTGCATACAAAACAGAAGATGAAAAGAAACTGTAAATACTATATTACTGGGCTATCATTATTTGTCTTGTTTCATTGGCCATTTCTATTTTAATACTGTTCACCTCTTTGTGGGAGGATCATGTATCTCTCACCAGTGTTTTCAGCTGAGGGGACTCCACACAGATTTTCAGTGGCACCAGCACCACTGTGAATGCAACTTGTTTCTGAGCCCACCCTGGCTCACACCCCATGTGCTGCTGCCGAGGATGTATTCAAAAGCAAACACGGGAAGACAGATTTCCCTTCTGCAGTGCAAGTAGCATTGCAAGCTCTTCACATATTCACTTACTGCAGACTCCTCAGGCTGATTGAAGACAACGATAATTTGAGGGAGACATATTATGTGGTTTACACACAGAGAGAAGAGACTACCTTAGATGTAGCACAAAGAGCTCACAGCTCCCTACAGCATCTGGAAAGCATCAGACACATCTCTCCCTAAGAGCAGAGGGCACACAGCTTCCAAAGGTGGCTAAACAAACAGTGGCATCATCAGCTACTAAACTGATGTGCTGACAAAGTTTTGAAAATTTACTTATTAGAGTTTTTTATTATTTGTTGATGCATACTGAGAAATGTACATACAGAAGAAACATGCTAATTCAGTTTACACATTTCTTGATTTCTGAGTTCTCACACATGTAAACCTAAAGTTGTCTTTAGTTTTTCAAGGAATTTCTATGTGGAAAACTAGTGAGTTTTTTTTACTGGGACTGAATACTCACACAATCTGACAAACGTGCACATATGAGCACACAGGTATGCACCGGAGCCTCAAAGCGCCATGTAATTCTCAGCTGGTTTTTGGGGTGCAGAATGCAGCCATCACATCCCAGTTGTTACCCCAACCTCCTTCACTAGCCAAATGGGCACTTTCAGGCTATGAGTCATTTTGTCTTAGCATAGAGGTAAAAAAAAATAGGTTCTTCAAGGGTGTGATTCATGTCCTGTTTCTCTCCATTCCCCACACAGGGAGCCTTGGGTGACTAACTCAGATGTAGATGTCTACATTTTGCCATATGAATCCCACTCACAGTCTGTAATTTCCCAAGCGTATCATACAAGAGCATGAGATTCAAAACCAAAGAAGGGAGGTAACAGAGACAATTTCCCTATCCTCCCCCCACCTGTGCCAAGTTAATTATATATGTTGCTCTTATACTGTATGTGGTCCCTAGAAGATCTGACAATATACCTTGACTTGTAAGGCTATCAAAATATTTTCGAAGTACTACTTTTTTCCTGATACTCAAGTTGAATGTTATTACAGAACCAAGAAAAAGCTCACAATGAGTATCACACTTTCAGGAAAGGAAGGAGTTAGATGAAATTATAATTCAATTGAATAGATGAAAATTGGTTCAAGGGAAAGAAATCTGCTTGTCAGAAGGTTTTGCCATCTCAGAGGATAACCTAGATTCAGGCAATCTGAAAAGAGAAAGAGGGTTGATCTGTATTCTCACAAACAACCAGAGCTAATCAAATTTTCCTAAATTGATTAATAGAAACAAAAGAAGAAGCAGGGGTCCCTGTAACTGCTCTGAATATTAACTTGAAAACTGTAGTCTCAAGATGACCCTCAGGACTGGTAAAGCGGAATTCTCAGTGACGCTGGATTTTTAACCTTCCCTGGAGGTGGCAGCAAAGGGGGAAGAAAAAGAGAAGCCACTATTTCCTTCACTTGCAGAGACACAGAGATGAGAGGAAGAAATAGCACAAGGTGATATCTGAGGAAAGAAGGAACATGAAGCATTTCAGAGGAAGTTGAGAATCGTTAATTTTTTTATTTACAGCAAGAAGGAGAAATTTCTAATTTCTAAACCATGCAGAATATGTTCACTTTAGAAGTTGAGGCAGCATCCACTTAAGCAGCCTCAGCTATGAGAAATTAAATCTTTCCCCTCATTTGCCCCTTCTGACTTTGATGCTTTTTTCTGTAATTCCACTTTTCTGAGCAAAAGCACAACTACTTGCTTTTCTGAAATTTTTACTGCTGTTTCTCGGTATACAAAGCCAAACCAGATGACAGATATGGAACATACTATTTTCACAGAGGAAGAAAAAACAAATAAAGCAGTGCTGCACACAGATGTCTTTGAAGTACTTAAAAACAAAGACATATCTCAGGATCCCAAGCAACAGGATGTCTTCCTCAATAATCTGCAAGCTTCTGTTTGAGGGAAGTTGTCAGATGAGAGATCCCTATTAGTGAGTATTTTCAGCGTTCCCCTGAGAAGAGGCAGACAATGAAATTACAGTTCACGACTTTGAGAAAACTGCTGTCACAAAAAGTTAATGATATTAGCATACTGTGTGAGATATTAGTACATTACCTACAAATATACTTTACAGAAATACTGGACCACCACTAGAGTCCATGTACACAAATCTTGTCTGGAATCTCTATAAGACAATACACCTCTGCTTTTCTTTCAAGACATTGATTTGAGCTGTTTTACAATTTTTTTTTCAGTTTTGTCATTAATCTTACAAGAATTTCCAGAGACATTTCCATATTAACATACTTGTCTTTTTTAAAGTGAAGCACAAGAACGTTTCCATTTTTAGAGGATTCTTCACAACTAAGAGCAATGTATTCCTTCTATTAAAATACTTTGCAGACTCATTCTCTTCCAGTACGCATCTAATGCATTTAGGTCCCAAACCTGCAATGAGCACAGATGCAGGGGTCTGCCCACACATAGCAGGAAAAGGGCCATAATTCTGACTCATCTGGTAATTTATGCTTCTATACTGGTGTTACAATAATGTTAATATTGCATGAAAATATTTCTATAACACTTACAATATTTGTCAAAAAATAATATTCGGAAATTGTCAGATTGCCACCATGATTCCTACATGATCAGAATATCTCATCTTCCAGTAGGCTGCACTGGCAAGTGCATGCAGGAACACAGCAAACCCAAGCACACATGCTTTGGTATTTCCATTGTTTGTAATGACCTGAGCCACAGACAGAGCTCAGAGGGTCAAGGAGGGAATATGCCAGCAAATAAAAATATCCAACCCAGTTGCTGTGAAATGCCTCCAAATTCCATGGTGTAAAATGCTTTGCCTCCTGCCAACCATATAGTTAGCAGCAGACCTTTAAGGTCCAACACCACTGTCTCTCGTTAAAGTGTACATTCAGTTCATGTTCGTATCTCTCTCTTAGAAATGCAGAAGACAACCACAACTCTCAGAAAGTGGTTAGCAAGGAAAAACAACAAGTTTACACCGGCTTATGTGTAGCAATGTCTGTACAGAACAGGACTAATGTATAAGCAGGGTAAGTCACAGGTAGAATAAACACAGGAGTATTACATTTTTTTA
>QWTY01020186.1:0-21573 GCA_008033365.1 Pseudorectes ferrugineus | reverse complement strand
GCCCAGTCTCAACTTTATTCCAGATGAGCTGATGCCTTCAAGGTTATTCATAGAGGCCACCTGTGATAAATGTTTCACTCTCCTATTCCCAAAATGTTGGACTTGGGAAACCAAATGGGTTATCAAGGAAGAAAGGCATTAAGTAATCACATGTTTGAGGTAAGATGCTGATTTGCTGTTGCTATAAATCTTCTTTTCCTTCTGAACACTAAGTTGTTCTTTTTTATTCTTAAAGGAAATGTTCTTCATTGTGGGTGCCCTGTCCACTCTCATAGCAGTACTCAGTTGTTCTATTTTGCATGGATAGAAATAACCATTTATCAGCTGCTTATCAGTAACCAGCCATAGCACAAGGCAGCATCTCCCTCAGAGCTCAAAAATTAATCAAAACCTGGGAACTGCAGCGTAGTCAGAGTTTTCGTGTATCCATGGGGGCAGCAGTTCACAGTTTCAAATGCATCCTATGTTCCACTCAGCATTACTCTGTTTCACTCAGTAAAGCACAATTATGGTCAAAAAAAGGTTAGAAAAAAGCATTTCAAATAAGGAGCAGGAGGATCATGCCAACAGGTAGAGGTGTACTGTGCCAGTGCTTTTCTTGTTGCTTTGTTGGGTTTTTTTAATATTTATTATTCTCATCTTCTTTTAAGCCATAATAGAAACATTATAGTTAATTTTGAGGGATAGCAACATGCAACTCAGTTATCAAAATAAAAAATCAATCAAACATCTGCTTTTTTGTGTGGACAAAATTGCATTTTTGTTTCTGTTGAAGGTCACCCGGGATAAGTAAATCTTGTCACTCTGGAAATGTTTGTCAGCTAGACATGCCTCAACTAGTGATGATCGACCATGAAAGTATTTGCAATTGAGCCTAATTAGTCTTTGAAGTTTAATCTTATTAAACATCAGATTTTGCCAATCTTCTGCAACCAAGCCTCCCACTGAAATCAGCAGGAAAATTAAAACGGAAAATATTTTGTAGTCGGACCCAGGAGGACTTTGGAGTGCTTGTAGTTTTCTCACAGAATCAAAACCACACCACTGCAGCAGCTCAGCATCATGATTTTGTGTAGCACAGTGACACACATGCTATAAATGACCACACAGAGCTTTCTGTCTATTAACAGCTGTTCAAAAATAAAAGGGATTGGAAGTGAGAGCAAATGATCAGAAATAATGAGAAATCTGTGGTGGTCTTTCCCTGATTTCCAGCATGTCCTCAAAAGTAGGGATGTGTAGGGTCTAGAACAAAATTTTGGGAGATATCCTTAGTCTGGGAGTAAGCATGTGTAGGTACTGGACTGAAATGATGGCAAATGTAGGCAATTTCTTTTATATGGCATTATATTTCCAGACTGGTCATTACTTAAGAATTAATATTTAAATATTCAGTAGAGTAATAATCTGAAAACAGCTCGAGTACAAATATAACAACAAAATGAAGCTCCTATAATCTATATGCAGGACCCAGTGAACGGTGAGTAATCACCTCTAAAGTAAATATCCGTTGATAATACAAAAAAAATTTGCAGTTTCTCATGAAATTACAACCTGTTTTCTACATCTTATGAAAAGTTAATGAAAATTAAAGGTTTAAGCTTATTTATAAATAATCTAAAAAGCATTGCTTTTATTGACCAGTATGTTGATAAAGTCTGATTTATTAAATATTTAAAATACGAAACATGTCAACAACTTAATTTCAATTAATTCATTCATGCAAAAGTTATTAGAAATATAGTGTTATTAGAAACTTAACAAACTATTTTCTGTGACTTTACCACATTAAAAGCAATGTTGCAGTTTATTTCTTTGAATGTCATACACATACCAATAAAAAGCATCCAAAAGAAGCAATAAGAGACATATGCACACTTTGGAAATGAACAGAGTAATCTCCTTCTTTAGTACTGTGAGCATATTATTTTTATTAGTTAGCTATTGCATGCAAATGAAGAGTTTTCATGAATATGCAGAAGAAACATAATATCCATGAATAGGCCTCAAACAGTAGTTTCAACATTGGGGTTGAGAGTTTCAGTCCTAAATTAGTTGTAAACATTTCGGAAATTTCTAGCTTATCAATAAATATATTTTTAAGCTTAAGAACTTTCACAGACTTGTGCCCTACAGGGTTATTCCTTTTTATACCTGCATGGTACAAAATTTCTTAAATAACCAACTCAGTCCAGCACAAGTTCTTTTGTACCCAGTATTTGAGCCTTTCACAGAAAAAATAGAAGCTGAATATCAGAATCAACTGTCTTCCTAATGTGATTAGGCTCAGAAATGAACTGAATCAGAAATGAACAATTCATGAACACAACTCAGTTTGACATTTGTTCCCAGTGAAAATGATCTCTGAGCAAATGGCCCAAATAAAGCCCATGGATCTCTTAAATCCCCTCCCAATCCCCAGCATCGGTGATGTAATGATTACAGAGCACATGTGGGGTCAGCACACTGCATTTCTCAGTCCAGATCCTGTATCTTGTCCATTGGGCTGTTGCTTGCCCTCTCAATTTCAAGGGCACATCAGCTTTTTCAGATGAGATCTTCGACAGCAGTGACAAAATGCAGTGAGAACCTGCGAGGTGATCAGCAGATCTCATGATATCATTGTCACCTCACCCCACCACGCTCACAACTGTCCCTGTCACACAGAGGCACTGGCTCTGGCTCTGTCCTGATGAGAGAGCCCAGTGAAATCCTGGTGAGTCCAATGAAATCCTGGTGATCCTTGCAAAAGCCCACAGCCCACGGCTCCTCTGCTCAGAGCTTCTGGAGCTGCCTGCCTGATACACTTTACAAGCACTACATTGATTTTAAAAGTAACTAAAAAAAAACCAAAAAACCTCACATTAATTTTGTTCATATAACAGAATTACTATAATTTTCTGTAGCCATAAATAAAACATTTTAATTATATAATTTTATACACCATGACTACAGAAATAACTGGAAGTCAAGGAATACACTTTATATCCTGTGAAAGGGAATTCATTAGTATCAACTATATGCTTGATAAAATTTAAAGTGGGTGGAATCTGCACCTGCTATGCAAAAGTCTGCATTGTGTTAATGAGTCAACACGCATACATTATATACTAATGGTCTATTTCTTAACCACAAGATACGTGTTTGTAGCATATGTTTTTAGGAATATTTCCTAGATATTTTGCAGAGGAAGAATATTAGTGATACTCTGCAATTGTATCTAAAAATATCACTCAGAATTGAAAGCTGATATTGTTAGGCATTGTATAATCATGCAAGACAGCCAAACATACGAATTAATGGCATTTGGTCCAATGTGACTGTGTGAACAGGTTCAAGCTAGAAAAAGAGATCATTGTTACATTTTTAAATATGGTTTTTTTCCAGGAAGGAAAAAATTTCTTTTTCTTTTTTTTAAAGATAAATTACATATATGCAACAATGTCTCAGTGAAGTCCTTTGGATTAAGGAAATGCTGCACTGCACATGTGCTAGAGACCCATTAACAAACAGCAAAGTGGCAGCTTCCCAAGGAAGATGGTCTCATGCTAATGCTGTGTGGCAGAGATGATGCAGGCAAAACTGCAACAACTGCTCAGGCTCATCCATCAGGATCATCCTCACAGCTGGAAAGATTTCTACTCTACGGCCCACTTAAAGGAAGGGTGAGTGAGGGAACATAAAACAAGGGCTGCCACTCTTTGCAGTAACCAAACACACCCTTGCCAGAAGGTCATTCCATGGAAACCATTTCAGTATGATAATTCCTAAAGCACTGCTGTCACAAGCGTTTCTCTTTCTGGTAAACTATACTCAGCAGTAAAAGCTAGGGGAAGACCTGCAGGCAAAAGTTGGGGTCTGCTATGCACATATACAAAATGTTTATGTACATAATAGTCGTACAAAGTGTATGGAAAAGTGGTTTCTTTTGTCTCTTTTTCAGATAACTCAAAATGAGAGTCTTTTAATTGTTACTTTTAAATCTTTAAAACGTTTCAGCATTCAGCTGAACCCAATATTGGGATTATATTGGTATTTTATACATTTGACTCTCACAGTCTGGAGGCAATGTCAAAGAGCCCATTCTTTTTCCTATCACAGGTCTGAAGCTTTTACAGCTGCTTTCTCTACTATACTTTATTCGTTGTACACACTTCAATTTGACAAAATAACTGCAAAGCAAATCATAAACAAATATATAAAACTGGCAAAATTTGTCAATAAATGTAAGCATTTGTTTTGGAGCAAAAATAGATCTAATTTTTTTTTTTTTTATATGTACTCAGCAAACTGTAGTGATCTTAACAGTCATCAGCATTGACAAAAATTAAGAAAGGCTGTCAGGCATACAGACTTCAATCTTGACATTGTATCAGGATTCAGACTTGCAGCCCAAATACAAGCATATAAGGAGTCTCAAAAGAGTACAAAATCTAGCAATTCTTAATATTAATGAGGATTTTTTACTATAGGATTAGATGTTCCTCCTTTTTGTTATAGAATTTACAACACAAACAAAAAAAGTCACCTAATATAGTATTGAAAAATAAAGGGACAAAAAGCATATTTTCAAAATGCTGACACTTCTGGCTTTATTTTATTTACAACAAATTGATGTGTCTTGCTCAAGGTGCTCATCCTGACTTCTTTCCCCTTACCAATACAGACAGACAGACACCTGCTGAAGGATTGTTTCATCACATTATTTTTACTAAAGATGAGATGAATACCACCCTTTGCTTTCACAGTCCTTTTCCAATTACAGTTACAGAATCCTTTTTTCCCCTCCGTTGATTTCCTTATTTCTGTGAAGAGAAATACACTTGTTTTACAACATTTTCCCCAAGTTGCCACAAGAGGAGGTTTGATACTGTAGTCTAATTATATGCTTTGATTGACCTCCATATTTTACTTAATAAGGAAAGTAATGAAGTTTTGCCATTCTAGATTGACCGATCTTTTGGTCTTCTAAGAGGAACACTTGCAAAGGGTGATAACACTAAATCAGACCTCATCAAGACTTCCTCTGACTGCACAGAAATTCTACATCTAGATATGTGAGTTACTCCAGTAAGGATAACTATGATGTCCTGATCTACTCACATTTTGCTCTTGTAGTAGACAATAATATTATAAACTATTTACAGCCAGCTACCCTCGGCTTTGCTGGCACTGACTTGCCTAGGAGCACTCTATATAAGCAGAGCTTTCTACCACCTTTAGTTGGCTGAGAGTCTTTTCTGATAGTTGAGCCCCAATTTAGACAAGAGCCCCATTTGTCTTGTCATCAAGAGAACTCACAGCAAACATTGGCCTCCATAAGTTTTAGTACATAAAAACTCTCCCCCAACTCAGAATGAGCTGGTGGCTTCCCACAAAACAATGAAATAAAATCAACATTGCAGTATTTCCACTGGCTGTCCTTAAGGTTTCCCGAAGCCCTGTGGCTCTGGAATGGATGTTGATGTTGCTGCAGTGCCACAGTGGTGTATCTGTCACAGGCATAGAGGTCATTTCTTCAGGAAACTGAACTTTCTCAGGTTCATAGTGCTGTGGTGCTGCTGGCGCAGCTAGGAAGAAATACAATTGATCCAGGCAGATTGTTTCTGAATTACTTGGAAGCACTTGCCATAACTGATAAGAATGTATGTTTTCCTTGCAGTTTCTAAGTAAAAATTTATGATTAATGTAAAACTGCCTGGTGTTCAGCTTTTGCTGCAGTATGTGCAATGCTCAGCTTGCTAAAATGAATGACCCCATGAAAAACCTTAGCATTTGGCAATTTTGGGGATGTAATGAAGCATAATTAAAATGATTAAGAAATAAATTGAAGGAAAATAGTTAAATGGTCTAGGAGTGAACTCCAGCAGTGCCACAGGAAGCCTGCACAAGGTCTCAGTTATCATATTATTCCAGCTATTTCTGCAGCTCCCCAAAGCTGGGGAATAGAAACACATAAGAACATATATGGCAGGAATGAATGAAGCAAAGATTTAAACTCAGCAACATACATCATACAATCATGAAAGGATCTATAAGGTGTATATGGATCTATTTGGTTCAGAAAGGCTCAGATAAGAGTGCAGTTATTTTATATCTCACCAAAACACAGAAGCAATACTAAAAACCCTTACAAGTTGTCAAGTCATTCCCTACATTTAAAATTGTTCCAGGTAAACCCTGTAATGACTCTCTAAATAATGTTTGGTGAAGGAAAATATTGTCATTCAAGCAGAACTATAGACATCTGTACTCATTTATAATAAACTACTTTCATTTAATTTTATTTATATCTGTATTAGGAAAATTCCACATAGCTGGAAAATGTAGAGAAATAATAGCCTGACACCAGAGTCAAACCTTTCTGCAGTATCATCAGCTGAGAATGCAAAGGTCATTCTCTTCTGGTATTGAGGCAGGTTCCTTATTGATTGTTTCTATGCCAGAAAAAAAAAATCAGATTAAAATAAAAGGAGTTTCTTAGTCTCAAGCAGAAATGAAAAATAGCTCTTGGGGGGAACAAAAGAAAGGCAATCAAAATTACTGTATTGTGCCAAATGCAAGCAGTTTCAGCTTGTTTTGAGAGATCCATTCACATAATCATAAAAGAAGACTTTACAGGAGAGGTACTATAATAATCAGTGTTTTGTCTAAAAATAGGTCATTAATGTGAGTATTAGACGAGATTAACTTTGCCACATAATTGTTTCGTTCTGCTTTAGATTATTTTGTGCAAATGTATGTTAAAAAAAAAATCAAACAACAAAAAGCTATTCTGAATGCACAGAAAATCATCAGAAGGAAGTCAAAACTCTCTCTCCCTGTACTTCGATAACACATGGTCTCTGTACCTGGAGTGCTCCTCTGCTTGTTAATTGATAAAGTTCATTGAAAGGAAATCTCTGTCAACACTAAGGGCATCATAATTTGCAGGATATCAATACTCCTGGTGAAAAAAACATCTTTCAAGAGTATTATTCTCCGGGAAATAGGAGTACTGCAGCACTACAAACTGTGCCATATGACTGGCTTTTCCCTAACCACAGTCCCCATTTTCAGCCTAATGGAGTGAAAAGAGCCTTTCTCTGTCCTTAACAGTCATAGGATATAACCTGTATTCATACCTGTGCTTGAGGTCTAAAGGATAAAATTATCTTTTATTTGGCAATGCTTAAAATGACCTGCTTCTTTCAGCTGAGATAAGCTGTACCCTGGTTTAGATACACTTTCAAAGCAAACATGACTTTGATAATTAGTGCCATTTACAGTACAGGAGAATTTTACTTAAGTCCATTTCACAGTGAACAGGGTGTGTCACAGATACCTGGTGTGTGAGAGTTCACCCCTATTCAGGGGACATCCACAAAGCCTATGAAGTGCTACCTATAACTCTGAAAACAGAGTATAAGTGAGAATTAAGTGCTGCACTGATTTAGGACTGTCTGTCTACCCAGAGATAAATAACAAACACTCTTGCACTGAAATGTATATTTTCAGGCATGTACCAAAATCCAGCTCAGAATGGATACAGCAATATTTCATCTTTATTTGTTTGGGCTCTAATGAGTAGTACCCAAGCTGTGTGTAAAATGTTGTCAATTTAGGTTCACTTAAATCCTTTTTTTGTCGCAGGCTAAGATTTTTCAGGTATAATTAGACCATGAAAATTAGTTCATTAGCAACACCACATCCTGAGGATTCCAAATCATAACTACAAAGGATGTCCTGAATTTTAAATTGTCTGAAATTGCAAACTGGCAGCTAGTGGGTTTTTCAAATTCTTAATTACCTCACCCAACTCTATGTGAATTAGGTAGCCAGGGCTTTTCAGTGTCACCCATTTTTTAGTGTCACAGGTTAAATTTCTGTATATTTACTAGTCAAAATAGTTCCTTTTCCCCCCCAAAGTCTACACAAAGGTCTTGCTTGCCCAAGTTTACGTTAATTTCATCATTTAAAAATTTAATATATATAAGCATGTCAGCACCTAGCATTCATAAATTGAAGAAGAATACTTAATTGGAAAAACTGTCTACTTCTTCACTCCCCCAGATCTCCTAAATATATATATTTTTTCGATATTTTAATTTCATGCACACACATTTTATATGCATGCCCATGTTTTGTTATCTGGGTTCTAGCAAAATGACAGCATATCAAAAGAAAAATTGAACTGCACTACTCATTCCCAGACTTTAAAGGCTTGTTTTTGTTTTGGTGTTTTTTTTTTTTAAATTTTTTACAGATATCATTTAATTAGTTGAAAATATTTAATAAGTTGGTGGTAATCAAGGATACACGTGACTATGTCTCCAATGAATTTCAAAAGAATTACACTTATTTATCGATAAGTTGAAGTGCGGCCTTGCAGGTTGTCTTTTATTGACTTGTTAACCGTGGATTATTCATACTGCCCAGCCTGTGCCATGGTTTCTTGTGTTCACAGTGAGGTAACACAAAAACTATTTCATAATCAATGCTGCAACACTTGGATGTCAACTGCAAAGCCCCTTCCTGCTAGGTGATGGCAGGAGGGAGATTGCAATCTCTTCCACCAAGATTTGCAACCAAAACTTATCACTGGGAACTGGGGAGGGGGGCGGAAAAATAAGATGGAAGGGGCACTGTTCCTGGGCAGCCAAAGTCAATAGTTATAAATTTGCTCCTTCTAACCTGTTAACGAATCACAGGTGTGTCCCAGTCTTCGAAGAGGAGGGACTGAGGAACTGGCTTACCTATATTTATAAAGTACACATTTATTCTCTTTGAGAAAACCGTTCAGTAGCTCTTTTGAAGGGTGCTGACAATGTGTAGCTCAGTGCAAAAACGGAAGGGATGCTTCTACCATGTCGTATCTCCATAGCAAAGTCACTGCTCTAATAGCCCTGTTCCTTACCTTTAAATAATTATATAATAATCAATAATATCTGATTAAATGCAATAATATATTGAGCGTCATGAAGCAACTAGAAATTTCAGAGCTTGCTTTACTTACAATTTGATTTTATTCTGAATTCTCTGAAACAAAAGGGCTATGGGCTTACAAACTCTTGGCTTCTTTCCTTTGAAGAAATTGCCAAGGGAGAGCAGAGCAGAAACCACACAGGTCCCACCAGTCTTGCATAGATCCCATCATAAACTGGCTATAATCCAACCACCAGAATGAAACCTGCCTCTTGCCTATGAAAAATAATTTTTTTTCTGACTGTGTTTTACAATATTATGCACATAATTTTAGAGGGCTGAGTTGTTGCTTATTGTACTTCAGCCTGATGTTTGTTGGTATTATAAACACCTGATAAACCATCTTCTGTGATACTTGTGGACATCACTACTGTAATTAAGCACTTATATCTGCCAAAGCTGGGTAACAAGCTGGAACGGTAGCTGAACAAATTAGTGTTCTAGTGTGTTTATCCTGCTGCATTCAAATGACTGCAGGTTTTTATCCCTGACAGCACCAGCTGGGTTGGGAATCATAACAATTTTTTATATTGCAACTTGGAATTTCTAAGCTTCAATGTGCCTGATAAAATGATCACTCTTTTGGGAGGAGCAGAGAGACTGCCCTCCCTCAGTGAGCTGACACAAACTCCTGTGCTATTGCAGGCTGTGCTGCCTTGGCATTTTGTATGGAAGATGTATGGGATTAAAGATGTTAGGATAAGCACAGCCAACATGGAGTCAGGGAGAAATTGTATCTTCCTCTTTACGGGTTGTTCTTGCCTTATGAATCAAGGTGTTATAACGCAATGAATCTTTTCTGGTGAGCTGTCTGGACATTTAACACTATCAGGCCTGCTCTCCACAATATATATTGTTATTACTTCTGGGAAAAACTGTGAAAAGCTGACATTCCCTGTTCAGTTACCTCTGACTTTCCGTGGTTTTATTCACTGTAGAGAATTCAATGAAAAATGAGCCTCTCTTCTATGGAAATGTCAGTTACCACTATGTACTATGTATTCCCTACAAGCTGATCTATGTAGCCCTTTGAAGATGTTCGTTTGTTTGTTTGTTTTAAAAAAGAGTGTAATTCTAAGGGAAAAAATGAAAGTCTTTGTTGTGAGCACACTGATGCTAAGAAAGGCTGGCTGTGAAGTTGGCATCTGCTTCAGAACAAGGAGCAACAAAATGAAGGCTTGTATTTTTCATGCTCCAAGATTAAAGGACAGTAACTAGAGCCTTTTATACCATCAGAAGCAAAGCCTGGCCAGGGAGCAGAGGAAGTCCTTGTTATAGGGACTTTGTTTTTTATCAGATGAGAAACACCCCAGAAGATGCACTGAAGCTGCTCTCTGTCTCACCAAACCCCAATGTTTTTCTTGCGTGCCTTCCATCTGCCCCTTGGCATGGTAACTGAGGAGCCATAATACAGCAATAAACCCAGATGGCTGGCTTCATCAAGAGGAGGTACCCATAGTGTATTAGATATGGCTATAAAACTGC
Organism: Pseudorectes ferrugineus; assembly: GCA_008033365.1. Taxonomy (NCBI): domain Eukaryota; kingdom Metazoa; phylum Chordata; class Aves; order Passeriformes; genus Pseudorectes; species Pseudorectes ferrugineus. Next base: position 11,124 of record QWTY01020186.1, on the reverse strand, counting down.
ATTCTGAAGCCCAGGTAAATCTACTGAACTTAATAAGGTCATGAAAAAATAATAACACCAATATAATTTCAGAGTTAAGCCTTGAACCCAGAATAAGATATTAAATTTGAATATTTCCAAATGACTTCTTAGACAGACTCCTTTTGCACTCTATAGTATCTTTCTTTGCAAACAGAGAGAAAGAATAAGTATTTATCAGTCCAGCTTTATAAGTTAGGTGTGGAAATTATAATGTGTTTCTTTATGGAAATAATCCCTTTTCTTTCAAATGAACAAATGTAAGAACTGTATTTAAAATTTAATATTCATGTGCATTTTGGAGTTGAAACAGGCAAAGTTCAAATAAATCAGGGGCACAACAAACTAATTTTCTTGACTGACTAGACATTCAGGCTGTTGAGGCAAGGGACAGTCATTCCTACTATTGCTGCAGCCATCTGTTACCCTGTGTCTCGGAGCAACAATGATTCCTGACTAATGCACTTCGTGCAAAAGCACAGATTTTACAAGAAGTGACCTGTAATTATTTATGAGTAGTCTAATGAAGAAATTATTCAGTCTACTAATGTGGCAAAAGTATCACTAACAACACTGGTCAGACCAAAAGCGAAGGCTGGGTGCACTTTTTTCTAACCCGTAAGACTTAGGATAGCATGGAATGTCCATGCTCCAGTGAGCTTAACAGTGTTTGTACAACAGTCTTGGAGGGTACTTTCCAGACCTGTGGTCATAGGCAGCATTACATAAATAGTGAACTTTCTTTTTTGTGGAAAACACTGCTTTGAAGCATTTGATTTCCCAGGGCAAACTGATACACGGACCCCTGCAGAGAGACCAGTACTGACACAGAGAAGTGAAAAGCAACCCTTTCCTTTCTGCAACACAAGCAGCAGTCATTGCCCATAAAATCCTGTGTTAGGCACAGCCTTGGAATTATTCCTGTGTGTACTTCCCGTGAAACAGTGTACCAATGGATATATGGAGAAGTAAGGAAAGAGAACGAGATATATCTGTGTTGCTGGGAGGCTTCATCTTTTCAGTTCCTGAGTGTTCTTGTAGCAATAAGGATATTCAAGGAGATGGACAACAAATGCAGCGTCAGCAACGAGGTGGGAGAGGAAAATAGGATAAAATGAAAGGGAATGTGATGCAGTGATCATGCAGTAATTTCAATGGCCTGCAAAAACTTTCTCAACCAAGCCAATATCTGCAGCTACTGTGATAAACCGTCACAGTATTTGTGGCATTACCCAATTAAATATTCACAAGTTATCAACGTAGCTGATCCATGGTGGTGCATTTCGCCTGTTCCTGAGACAGTTCATGTGTCAGGGTTTCTAACATTAATTCTCTCGCACTCTACTTGGGCCTTCCTAGCTGTGGTAGTCAAGAACCACCCCACCTGTCCAACAACGATTGTCAGAGTGCAGCAGCAAGAATTATACCTGCACCAATGTGCAGACCAACCTGGAATATTACACAAATGTCTTGAAGCTGAAATAGACATGCACCCTTACTGTTACCTGTTAGGAGTCTCCTTAGAGATTCTATTTGAAGGGAAAAGTCAGGGTTACCCTACAGGAGATGTTGTACTGAGCAGTAGGTGCAAAACAAGCTATCAGACACGCTCTCGTTCCTTGTGGGGTGATAGCAGGTAGGAAAAGAAACATGTGGGAATAAATTGGAAGGATGGAAACTGATTCCTTTCATAGGAGATCTTCAGCATGGTGCAGACAGTCAGAGTTGGTGGTGCTTGCAGAGAGAGTCTGGATCCCAGCGGAAAGCATGGTACTATGAGAACAAAAGTTAACAGAATTTTTACAATAATCCAAGTATACTCAAGGTAAAACAATAATCTCATTTTTTTTATCCTTGTTTCCCTACCAGCAATGTGCCATTAGGCAACAACTCGGCCTTTTCTAATTGCTGGGTTTAAGGAAGAGCTCATTTTCTTCACAACTTTGGCCAGCTTGCCAAAACTTCCAATTAATTCCAAATATAGCATTCTCTGGTGTAGCATGAAAACTCGGTAGTGGTTGGAGTATATTAAGTTGCTGTACACAAGTCAAAGAGCCCACAGACAGCAATATCTTTCCAATGCAATCAAGCTGGGTGAGAATTGAGTCAGCAAACTGGAATCCAGGTGGTCCATATCCTCCCATCTCTGACCCACTGAGCTGTCATTTTTCCCTATCAACTGCTTCTGGAAGTCAGGACTTTGCTAAAGTTTTGCTGTTGCTGTCTAAAAGTGCTGCAAAGTGGTATGAAGCAAAAAAAGCAGCAAAAAGCAGCACAGTCAGTAAGAGTTAAGCAGGACTCTATAGAAATAATGCAGGCACACAGAACTGAACCAATGACATTCTCCTGCCTGTTCTCAAAGGATACTCTAGAGGGCAAGTCTCTGTTGCATCCATTTGAACATTGGCATAAGATTCTTCACACAAGATGAGCTAAAAAATGCTCATAAATTATTGGCTAGGATGAAAAATGAACTCCCCCAAACACCCCAGACTCTGGGGGCAGACCTTCCAGAGAATTTTGACAGGAATCACAAGTAATATATTATCATCCAGACGTTCCAAGGCATGTATTTCTTTACACCATTTAATGCATCTTTCAGCATTTGTCACAATTTTTTGCAACTATGGCGTTTCTTTTTTACTCCTTCTCCTACAATTCATATGAGTAAATCATTGTTTTATCAGAGTATAAAAGTGACAATGTTGCTTTTACTGTCAGATATAGAAGAAATTATATACAAAATAATGCTTTCTCAATTCACCCATATTTTCCCCACTGTATTATCTCAATTCTTCTGCTTTTATGCTTTATGAAAATTGCAGAAAGAAATCAACATATCCTGCAAGCTTGTGTCGTGCTTTCTTGCTTTAGTGAGTTTCAGCAAGCAGACATTAAAATCTTTCTGTCCAGAGATGGCCCTTATGTTTAATTTCAAGTTGATCACAAGGCCAGTAGGGTTGCAGAGGTGTTTTAAAACCTTTCCCTGTAAAAACTGGAGAGGAACAGCTCTTCCACAACTAATGGCCGAGCAAAAATATTATCCAACAATCATATAAACTCAGAGAATTAATTCACTTTTAGATGTCATGGGCCCTGAAGGACTCATTTGCTAACTAGCTCATGGAAATAATTAATGCTAGAGGTCGTGTGATCTTTACATTAAAATGTCAAGAAAATAATTTCCTGGGAATCTCATTGGCACAAAGCAAAATAGTACACGATGTAAACACCCACATTTTCCAGTCCAGGCTTTCATTATTTTTTCACTTATTTATTTAAATTGGATTGTTTTAGTACATATAAAAATGCAAACTAATATTTAGTTTTATAAGGGATTTTATTACCATACTTGCAGACTATTTAACAGAAAAACAAGTAGAAAATTCAAATGGCTGCTAATCTGATAAGTCTTGCTGACCCTCTCCAAAGATGGGTAAGAAACCATGAGAAGCTCCCTATTATATATAGAAGAACTGTGCCAATTTATTTCAGCCTCACAAGACTTTTGAAACTAATTCCACAGTTTTCCATAGAAACTAATTCCATTAGTGAAACTAATTCATGCACTCCTTTAAGGAGAAGCCATCAGGATCTGCAACCATGCCAGGCATCCAGGTGCTTCACTGTGTGCAGTGCACGCTGTTATAAATGGCCATTTTTAGAGCTGTAAAGTCAAGAACTCCAAAGTTATGAAATACCAGAGTGAAGTCTGGAGTGCCAGTTTTATCTGAACCCTTTGTTTGGGTGTATTATGAGATACTCTTTAATTACATGAGCACACTGCACACACTGCTTTTCCAACAGAATGCCTGCCTTAGGGCACAATATGGATGTGGCTCACTTACTGAGCAAGTAGTCAATATTTTGTGCTCGCCTTGTTTGTAGTGCTTTATTTACTACATCAAATCCAGCCCTGAAAATTGACATTGCTTTTACCACAGTTATTTCTGTGGTGCTTTTCAGTAAAATGTTCCAGAATCACAAAACTCAGACTCACAGAATATTCTGATTGCTTCATAAATATTAATTACATCATTTTCACCATGCGTCTGAAAAACGAGCGGATAGTATTTACAGACACACATCTGAACTCGGGAGGAACCTCATAATTTGCAAGTCATATCATTACAGTTCTGATAAACTAGGGGAAGCAAGATTTGCAGGAGGAGATACGAGTGTCCCAGGACCAGACACCTACTGATTTCCTGTTCCTGTTTGTTCCTCTAGAGTGAGCATTATGATATCTCCTCCTGCCCTGTGTTTTTACCTAGCTGTGTCCAATTCCCTCCTACTGTCCTAAGTTCCTTTTTCCAGTTTAGCTTTCTTTCTTATATTTAAGACAGTGCTTCTGTCTCTTGCTTCAGTTCATGGGTTGCAAAGTCTTGTCCTTGTTCTTCCCCTGTGCCTGGACCTTGAACCTTCCTCCCACTTTTGGCTATTTCAGGTTTCCTTTATATTTAGTTTCTCAATTAATCATTCTTTGGTGAGCATCATGTCTGCACTTAGCTTCACCAGCAGCTCCACCCCAGCTGCTACACTGCTCCTATGAGTGCAGCAGTTATGGAAATCAGTTGTTTTCTCACACAGATGCACCTAGTGAAGCGTACAATCAATGTTCATTGCTAAAAACAAAAAACTGTTTAAGAGCTAGATCCACTGTAAGACTCAGGGAGAAATGATCAGAGTTTGAGTATTCAGTAGTTCCATTACAGGACAGACACAATCTACAAAATAGGCTTTAACTGTGCTGAAATCTGACAAAAGAAATCTTCCCCAGGCTAAGGACCACCAGTGTGGTGGATGTCTCTGTATGGCCCTGACAAAGGATTCTGTACCCCGAGCAAGGGTCTAGATTCCACCTTAAACAGAAAGGCCATTAACCTCATGGTGTAGCTGTTATCCCTAAAAGATTGAAGTTTTCTATGACATAGTGAGACAAAGCAAGAGTAAAGCAAATCTGTTCAGGAGGAAAGTAGGCAGTGATTACATTACAAGAAAGATTAAGTGGTTCTGGAAAATATTAAAGAAATGCCAGAACTGACTTCTAAATCCTTTCTCTTCATTACAGCTGAAAAGTAAAACACAGTTATGTTATCTCAATCAGTTTATATTATACAGCTTGAAAATCAAGCCCGTGTCAATTCTGTGCACAGCAGTTCTTAAAGCTGCAGAAGATTCATAAATTGTTTCTCTCTTGGAACAATCCTTTATAAATCTAAAAAAGCAAAACAAAAACTCCAGATCTTCTCCTAGAAATTTCCTTCACATAAATTACCCTATTCAGCAATGATGAAAATTTCACATAATGAAAAACTCACGACTGGGTTTTGCCCTATTGTAGAATCATCCCTTCTTTTCCATCCTACTAAAAACACTGGGGCTTGTATTTCAAAGTAATTTTTTTTCTCTTTGTGCAGTTTTTTTTTCTGGCATAGATTGTCCCATGCTTAGGATATGGATTAATAACTCTAAACTTGAAACTAACTTGTGGCATTAATAGGGCTTCTGATGCTCTCTCAGATTGATAAAAATTAATAAAGACACGAATGCAAAGTGCATTTCAAAAGTGGTTGATTCCACTGGCTATTTAGAGGTGTGGTAACAAAAATTGTTCTCCTTTTGTATTTTTATATACTAGGGTCCTGATGAAAGTTATCCCTGTACTGCTGGAACTTTTCATGGTCCTAAATTAGTTGTTAATTGCTGAAGTTAAAAGTGACAACCTTCCTTAGGCAGGCTCCAAATTAATAAATGCACCTTGAATGTAAGAAGCGACTTACAAATTACAGTCACAGTCTCGTGGGTGCATAGATGTTATTATCAGAAAATACTCAGGAATTTTGCTTTTTTAACAAGAATAGCTCCAATAAGTCAAGCATTTGGGGTATATGTCAGTTTATCTCCAGGTGACCACTTTATGAGTACATATTTTTGTTATGATGAGGAACATCTCTCCACTATGTGGAAGTACACACAAATACTTCACAAATACCTTTATACAGAATGTACTGGGATTCAAGAGGAAAACAGTGGCTTGAGTACAACATAGAAAAAAAATGCAAGTATTAAGAAAATACTTGTTCGTTGTGAGTTATTATGCTTGTTTTTCACGGCATAACTCAATAATGAATCAGTACAGAATACTGATCACATCTATTTACCATATTCATATACACTCATCAAATTATATTTCAATTTGATCTAATTAAAATGTTTCACATTATTATGCCTTTTAAAAATGGTGTCAAGATGAAAACTACCAGTTATTAATATCAAATCTAGTCTCCAGATCACAGTGCCATTTCCAAGTTTTTTCTGAACCATTTTCTGTGGAGCTTCAGTAATTTTTTTACTTTGATCCCCACAAAAATAATTTTTTTAACTCAAATGGGAAACTTGCTGTACTAACATTTTAAGGGTGTAATCCCCAGCAGCCTTCAGAGCAGCGCCAGTAATGATAGAAGCATCAAATATTAAATATGTGCTAGAGTCATAAAAGGATTGCATGCACAGGGAAATCCACAGTTCCAGGTAATATCAGAAATTAAGGTAAGAAGATGGCAAGCTGCTGGATGACAGTAATGCCCCGGCAACTTTGGAAATAACTTGAGACTTAAAAATTTCTTGAGAACATACTACGATAACAAATCAGAGATTAAAGCTCTGTGGGCTTCTCACCCACAACTTCAGGCATTCCATGTGTTAGAAACAAAACCGCTTTCTCGATATGGAAAATACTGTTTCTGCATTCAATCTTCCTGAAATTGGTTTGTACTCTGATGGGCTGAGTACAGGCAAAGACTGTGGGTAACCAGTGTCTTCCCAAAAGACAAAAATGGATTAATGAGTTGCTCTAGTGCATTAATTTTGAAAAACTCACTATATAAGTCGTGTTGTTAAAAAGGAATCCTCTTGCTCCCTTGGGAAAAGCTCATGATGATCAGCAAGGACAACTAAGCCAAGGAGATTCACAGTAGAAGGAGAAAATGTTAAAACAAGCTGGAAAAAGAAGCAATTGTCATAATCATGGCCAGCTGAGGGAAATTTATTGCCACAGAAATTAAGTGAATCAAAAGTTTGTTAGTTTACATTTTCTAAAAAGAGGATTATGTATGTATTAGAAAACCACACAAAATTTAAACAAGAAATGCAGTATATTTTTTTTTATATTGGAAATAAATGGAGCCATTTCTACAATGAGGCCAAATTCATTTCACTTCACAGTGTCTTTAATTGAAAAAAACAATAGCTCTCTACAAGCAGTTATCACTTATAGAGTTGCTGTGAGATGGAAAGGGGATTTTATGGTTACCTACTGAGGTTAGTATGAAGGAACAGGGCAAGCAGAATAGCCATAATAGCTTCCTACCATCCTTTAAAAAGTGTGATCTGACTGTGAAAAGGTTTGAAAAAACCTTCACTGGGAGCACTTCTGAGTGCTGCCAATCTCAAGAAGTAACAGTGACAGATCATTGACCGTAATACATAATAAACTCCTTTCTGTGGCCTTGCAGCCAGAGAAGGAGAAAGTGATATACAGGAACACCAGCAATGAAAGGGAATTTTATTTTTTCACCATTGTCATTTTAAAAAGATACTTCTGCTTGCAGAACTTTAGCCATCCTCACCCTTCCCGTTGCATTTATCTCCCCAGAAACAGGCTGCAAGGTCGTAAAACAATACGCGCGATTCCCTCTGGGAGGGCAGATCTGTCTGCCTTGAAGCCAGACCATTGATTTCATAACGTGCAGGTTTTAAAGTGTAAAAGCAACTAACAGCTTCGGACAGCACTGTTGTGTGTTCCAGATTGCTCCCTGCCACCGTTGCCTCTCTGCATGTCTGTCCCCACGGAACGTGGGGCCGCAGCCACCGCGTGTTCCGTGGCCCTCCTGGAGGCTCTCAGACATAAGCGAGCCTAATCAAGAGAAGTGTGAAATCACAACAAAGCCAGCTCTTCCCGTTTTGCAGATGGTGAGCTGCCAGAAGGGATCAGCCCAGACTTTAATTGCAAGGCTGATGAGAGAGGCAGGCAAGATGGGAAGGTACATGTTGTGGTGTGGGCAGATCATTACATAACAGCGAGGCTGCTGCACACGTGCTGCCGAATGAATCAACACGCGCTAAAAGAATGGCACCATCAATGGTTTTCCTCACTCCAGAAACAGAGGGATTAAGCACCCTGGCTGTTTGCAAACTTCTTTGGGTCTAATCAAGAATCTGGTAAGATCATTATCATTAAAAACTTAACCTTCCTTTTAAAACTTGCCCCAGGAAGGTACAGAGTTAGCCAGACACACATATACACATAAATTCATATACATATGTTCATATGTTGTTAATACTCACGTGCTAGACGCTTGTAAGTATCCTTATGTAGGAACATAAATTGACTTCTTTTCTTTAGTAATAGATTTTACCCTCAGGCAGGGAAATGTTCTCTGTTACTCCAAGAAAATTTCAAAGAAGAAATTACAACTTGTGGAGCTATGTACTTCTAATAATTGTCTTACTTTTCTACATGGGCCAATAGTGGCAAAGCTGTGCTTATGCCTCCCTGGAGTGAGGAGACATCCCTGAGCCTCTGTGTTTCTTTAATGATGGAAGAATTACAGAAATGTGATACCAGCTGCCTGTCACTGGAACAGGCAGAAAAGGAAGTCGATAAGCACCAAGACAGTTGAGTGAAGTATAAAATCCATACTTGACTAAAGTCGTGTCCAAAAATGCCTGAGGTATCATGACCTTGATGTTTGCGTTGCAAAAATCAGCTTCTCAGTGTAAGTGCCAGTAAATCAAAGTTTTCATCATCTAATGAAAGGACTCCAACCTGTGAAACAAAAAGTGTAAGGGAGAGGTAGCAGGCACCAGGCATTGAGCTGTTTCCATATGGGATCTATTACATGGGTTTTCTATTTCTATAATGTAGAAGGAAGGAACTCATGCACAGCTATTTATAAGTGTCACTAATTTAAGTGATTGTTTTTATATCCTAGGTTCAGAATTAAACACAAAAAAAAAGAAAAAAATATTCCATAAAATAAGTAACCTAGATTATGCAAATATTTTGTACTGAAACACATTACTTGAAAAACAGCAGAGGAAGTGAAATACTCGAAATCTGTGCAACATAAAGGAGATTAATTCCAAATTGAATAAATGTCATAGATTTCCAAGATGAATTTTTGTCTTTAAGAAGACAGACTTGAAGCTTATAACAACTGAAAAATTGCATATTTATTTAAGGATATTGACGTATTCATTTGAGGTCTGGGAAATCTTAAACAGTACCACTTTTTAAAAATATTATCTGTTAAAATTGTTGGTTTTTTCAGTGTTTGACAAGAAAAAGACCATTTTTTTCTGAGAAGGAGTGTTGAATGAGAATTCAGAAACCTACCCTTAAAAAGTTTAGACATTAATTTTTCTGTAAGTGGTTTACAAGTTCAACCTGAGTCCAAGGTAACAGAATAAACTAAAATGTAATAGGAATATTGGGATACATCTTTTTCTTTTTTGTTCTTTAGAAACTTGAATATAGGACAGGTCATCATCATCTCCATGCTTAAAGAGGCACCTGAGAGGCAAAGCTCTTTTTTTCTTTTTTTTTTTTTTTTTTGTCCAGTGTTCATTCTGTGTTTGAGGTAAACCATGAGCTCTCACTGTCATACATTTATCACTGTCATAGACTGCAATATTTTTTGAATCTGAAACGTGCCTCAAAGCCTACTTAATATCAGAAAATAATATTCTCTTCCCTGGAACAAAAATACTCCTTTAATATTTCAATAAAAAGAAGAATATTGTCTCTTCTGACAAAGACGCGGAATGCATTTCAAAATTTGCCTTGTATTGGAAAATACCTGTAATTCTAGAGGGTAGTATAAGGGGTTTCATGGTAACTGAAAGCTAGAGTCCACTTGGCAAAGTTTGCAAGTTCTGACCACAATTCTACAGTAGAAGAAAAGTAAAGACTAGAAAATAGCTATTCATATGTTTTCAGTTGTGTGCATTACCCAAACCTCATTTTATTTTTCTCCTGGAATGCACAGAAGGACTAAGGGATAATTAGCTGGCCAGATTTCATTAGGAAACACTATATAATTCACTTCGTAAAATTCTTATACCTTAGCTCCTTTTCATGCTGGACAAGGAGGAAAAAGGTTTCTGCACTAGTATTTATGCCTCTCAGATATATATTATGGTTATCTATTTGATTTGAAATACCAGCAACCATGGATTATTAACAAGGAAAAAAAAAATAGTTTGGCAAATTGTCAATGGAAAAACTCAAAAAAAATATTTTAATTGCTTCTAAAACAGGTGAAAGTACAAAGGTTTCATCTAAAAGTTTTTACTGTATGCAGACACACTGATAAAAGGCAGCTGCTTTTCTTTATGCAGCTAATGCAGACACAAAATTCACAAGGACAGCGAGCCTCGCCGAATGAGGTGATGCCATACTTTGCACACTGCATGCTAAATCTCGAACAGAACCTGCTCCCCATTAGGGATGCAAACACCAGTACTCAAGACATGTACATTTGTACAGGATTGCAGACTTAATGCACAGAGCTTGGTGACTGCTGGATAAAGCTCTTAGCAAGTAGGCAGGATCTACAGAGAAGAGGTCATGAAATACAGAATGAAGATTTTCCTGCTTCGTTGCCATTAATTCCTGGGCAAATGAAGTTGAAGCTACACAAAATAGCAATTGGGACATGTTTGTGAGTACAGTTGAAATGCAGGCTGTAAAAGCAGCCACTCCAAGTGATTCAGTCCAATTTGTCCATAAATTTCCCCCTACATTTAGGAATAACTCCTTATTAGATGAAGTAGACAAATAACCATATAATGAAAATGACAGCACTGAAAGAAAAAGCTGTCAGTCAGCAGTCTACATTGATCAGAAGGACAGCTCAATCAGAGATTTAGCAGATGAGACTATGATTTGTTTTGTCCTCATTTTTTGCCCTCAATTGTTTTCCACAGTGTATCATTGAAAATAACTATGATTCATAATTAGCTTTTGATTACCTTACCAGATAGGATAATTAAAATATCAGGATGCGTCCCTCTATAAAGAGTTTTCAAATCATGCTGTGA
>QWTY01020180.1:0-23436 GCA_008033365.1 Pseudorectes ferrugineus | reverse complement strand
CAGTACAGGACCTTGTGCCTGTCCTCCACGTAAATTCTTGACACCAGGTGCACCAGGTGGGTTTGCAGCTTCTTTCTGCTGTTGTGTTTCTTACAGAAGTCCTGCAGGAAGGCCCTGCGCTTTTCCTGGGTGCTGTCTGTGTCCTGCCACTCGCCACCCTTGACGAACGTCTTGTTTAATGGGTGCAGAGCAGGAGGTAAATACACCCCTCTGAACCAGCTGAGAGGGGACTCGCTCGTCTTCTGCTGCTCAGGCAGTCGGCTCCCCGAGGAGGCAGCTACCACACCGAAAGGGTCAGCCCTGCCCCGCCAGTGCCTGCTGCTCAAGACAGCCATCTCACGGCTGCTGAGGCCCACAGGAGTGCTTCTCCTCCACGCTGCTTTCCTTGGCATCCCCAGAGGCTGGAGTGTGAAGTCCTGCAAACATGGAAAGAATCAGAGCTTAGAGCACAGTGACAGTCCAGCCCAGCCCACTCATGCTGCAGCAGCAGCAAGGATGGTGGGGTGTGCTCGTAACCAAGCCACATCTGGTACTACAAAGTCCCTTTTGAACCACTTATCAATACACCTAATTTAGGAACAAGCTGGGCTAATTACTGAAATACTTGTTTCTGAAGATTACCTGTTAGCACACAGTAGGTCTTCCTATAAAAATAAATAGCTCAAGTCACACCTCTTAGGAAATCAAAAATGGTTCACATAGCGGGGCTGATAGTCCTGGTAGGGGTGGCCAGGTGCTTTTCTCTACTGAACACATTTTCCCCTGTGACAGCACTGGCACTGCCGGAGTTGCACGGTCATTCTCTGGAGTGCACTGGCACAATCACAGTAACAGGTGTTGGATCCACTCCCACCACTGTGACTTGGAGCAGCCCTTGTCCCCCAGTCGTGGTAGGGCGCTCCTAAAGCCAGGGCTCCTAAACAGCTGACATCAGTTGGTTTGAGCAGGGTGTAGTGACAGACAAAATCGTTCCTCCAAAAAGGTCCTACTCTTATCCACCTACAGAGAGATGCTGGAAGCGGATGCACCGGACTGAACTGTGACACAGATGCCTGCACCTGAGCTAGCTGCTTTCACAGCTGATAAGGAAAAATAGGTGCCTTTGGAGCCTTTTCCATCTGACTTATTTAAACATCAACATTAATGATACCAACTAACTAAACATCAACTAGTGACCCTGCAAAGAATGTGAAAAGATGAGACTTTCCTCCCAAACATCTCTTTGTATGTCCCCAGCCACTGTGCAATCCACAAGCTGCAGGAACAGCAAAGCTTGCATCTGTGTTTTGACATCAAATTCTTCAGGGTCTTGTATCATGCAAGTTGACTGAAGAGTTTCTTGCAGTTTGGGTATTTCTGCTTGCTCACTCCTGAGTGGATTCTCACGTGTCTGCTAAGGCTTGTAGTTTTTTTCTGCTGTTAGTAGGCAAGCCTGCTGCATTGGGACACCTCCACAGCTGCTTATTTTCATTACACGTCTGGAGAGGGAAGATGCTGATCGACAGGTTTTTAAACATCTTGTTACAAGTAACAGACAGACAAATGGTTAGATGGACAGACAAGCACAGAATGCCTGACTGCTTCCACAAGTCTAACTTTTTTGGAAGTCTACATAAAAAGGCTTTTCTGCCATAAAGTGTTTAAACATTTACTGGAAAGTTGATTTGTGGACTGGCAGATCATAAGTGTGGATTTGGGGGGATGGGAAAGTTCATAGGCCGAATCAAATAAAGCTGTTAAGAATTCAGAGGAATAATGTAAGAAATGGTAATGAATGGAACACATTGGTAATGAATTCCAGTTTGAAATAAAGCCTATGGAAAAACAAGCAGTTTCAAGAAAAGTTAGCATATGTTGCGTTGTAATAATTTCCCATAACAAAAACAAACCCAGGGGATCAGGCTTTCCTGTACTGCTGCAAGCCACTGACGAGCAGGTCTTTATTCCACTGCACTGATTTTTGTATTGGTGAAAACAAATAAAGGAAGAGAGTCATGCAGGACTTGTATGTCTGTGAGAGAGAAGGCATGTTGGTGTTTTTAGAGATGCAAAAGGATACTTGAATTCATTTGATTTGATGTGGTCAGCTTTTCTAGTGTAATCTTTTAAAATTGACTTCTGTCTAATATTTTATTCTTTAAAACAAATGAAACACATGTGTCCAGAGATTTATCCCTTCTGCCCTAGGATGGAAATAATTCAGGAGCTAAGTCAGTGTGTAACAACAGAAAGCAGTGCTAGTAGTAAACCAGGGTATGACTATGAGCCTAATGGGAGTTTCAGCATCACACTGAATGGCAAAGTGCCATTCTTACAACTGCTACTGCAGAACCACAGACTTACAAATAATTTAAATGTTTTTACCTTAATAGGGAAACCAGGAACTTAAAAAGGTGAAATGAAAAATATGGGACACTCAGAAACCAACCACACAACACAAGGCTCAACAGAAGTAGGAATAAAATTATAACAATGGTAAAGTAACTAAATATTGTAATTTCATCAGTGCAGCTCTGGGGAATCTGAAAATTTAGAAGACAGTCTCCAGTGATACATGACTGTACTGGTGTTCCCCAATGCACAGAAAACTCAGGAGAGGGCAGTACACCTCATGACTTCTTATGGTATGTCACCTGAATTTAGCAGTTTATTTCTGTGCAAAGAAGCTTAAACCATCTGAATTTCAAACCAAAGCCACTAAAATGAGCCCTACACTTCAGAGGAAAGTTCAGCCTTCTCAAGCAATCCTGCTATCATGAACTAGTGGAAGATGCCCTCGTTCCACTAGAACAGGAGGGAAAAGGACAGACTGAAATGTGTGCGTGGTCTTGATTTTGTTCCATTTCAAACAGTCTGCCTGGGACCCTGGACCAGCCTCAGGGGGTAACCCAAGATGGTACCAGAGGAGGATTGTATTTTAGTTGCAGAAACTGTGAATGTAGCTGTAGGAATCCCTACTAAAAGATTTTTTGTGGGATTAAAGACTTCAGAGAAGGATGGACAGAACTATTCAGAGAAATCTCAGCAACACCATACAGGAACAACATATGCATAGCTGGAGTCAACTGAAAGGGGCTCTTTCCTAGTGAGATGAGGCAAAAGAAGAAAGAATCTATTAGGAAAAAGGCCCAAACAGAAAAAAAAAGCAAAAAAAAGTCCCCAAACCAAAACCAAACCAAAAACCCCACAAGCCTACCCCTCCCTCCCCAAACCAAACATAAACCCCTAAAAAAAACCCCAAAAACTCTAGGGGAAAAGCAATGATACAGGAAGATCTGAGGACCAAGGAGTTATCTAAATATGTAAAAGATTATAAGTTGCTTCTTTTTTCTACTTCCCCTTCTCTTTGAGACGCTTATCCCACTCTTGGCTAATATATGTTTTTATGGTCTCCATGAGGGATAGTGTCCTTGCAGTAAATGCTGGCTGTAACTTGCTCTGTCTAAGAATAGGAATGGATAGTGATATTTTCCAAAGGCATAAATGGCTGGTGCATTGCCATGGAAGTTTTCTAACTCAAAAAAATAAAGTAAAAAAAAACTTAAAAAAAAAAAAATAAAAAGAAGAAAGAAAGAGATCAAACTTTTCTCTTTTCTATACACTTGCCTGACTAACTAGGTTAGTACCTAATAAAGGTGAGATGAATGAAAAGATGAATCAAGCTTTATTTTTTATGAGAAATGTTTAACTAGAGAATTTTCTTAGAGAACTAAGAGAAATTGTTTAATAGATAGTGCCATGTTCCTTAAGCAAAGCTGCCTGGCAATCTGACACTTATCTGCATGGGAGAGCTGAAAGCCACACACTCTAAACGGGTTTAAATATTTTATGACACCAGTGTTACATAAAGTGAGGCATCTTCTTTGGCTTCCTTTTGGTGCCAGTGATTTTTCAATGTTCATTTTATGACACTTTAAAGATCCGAATATCTCTATGTCTTTTTTTTTTTTTCCACAGTGGGAACCAGTAAACAAAAAACCTGCAAAAGCAATAAACACTTTAAAAAAAAACCCCCATGTCCATCATATCTATATTCCTAACATCCCTAACATTTCCATCCCACAAACTGCTGAGCATTGTTGTTTTGGAAGACACCTGAACATCCATCAACAACAGGCAGCATGCAGGTAATATCAGACACTAACTCTGGGTCCAGATCTTCCCATGCAAACAGCCCTTACCAAAGTCTTTGAGCCAAGTGTCCAAGGACAGGAATGTCCATTTATGGCTTTCCAAAGAGCTGCTAAGTTTGGGAACCAGCTGCCTGACATGGGAGATGAACTCTGTGGTTACCTTGGAAAGATGCAAGGCTGTCCTTGAGACATGCTGACAACCTGTACAGCAGGTTGTGTACATTTAATCTGAGAATTAAAATCCGGTGAAGTGTTGCACCTTTGCCAGTAATTGTGCAGAGATCCCTGTCCTCCATTTGCATGAACACATTTCAAAGGAAGTTAAGAACTGGCCATGAGCCCAATTTAGAAGAGTATGCACATTGCCTCTGCTTCAGTTTAGATAGGCTGGAACTGAAGACAGATTTAAAAATTAGTTTAAATTTGAGGAAAAAATGGAATTTAATAGAATAGTTGTGTGGCGTTTGGCTACTGGAAGGCAAGCAACTCAGTGAAGCTGTTGAAAGAAAAAGACATTTTGGAGTCATTAACGAGTTCATGGATTTTTTTTTTTGGGCATTTTTATTGCTGGAGATTCCCTGCTCCTCCCCATCCACAAAAGGATTTCTCCTCACTGTAAAAATAAGTAGCTAATACCTTCTTTTATACACATTGAAGCTGTCTTTTCCTTTAATACCTTCACAAGCCACTGGGGTAGAAGAGATTGACTACTGCCAAGAATGGTAAAGACTCATCCAATTATGCTTTGTGGTAATTTTACAATGCACGGGTGGGATCTCATCTAGGCAGTTTGCAATTAGAGCAACTCACCATGCAAAAAGATAATGATGTATTGGAAAGGCTGATATTCCAGGGCTGATTTACAAAGATTTAATGGCCTGCAGTGCAGACAGTGCTGTGTTTCCTAAATGCCTTAGTGCTGGATATTCAGTTTTACTAACAAGAATAATAAAATTAAATAAGCCCAACAGAAAACGTAGCACGAAGAATAGAAGAATAGTAAAGGAAAGAAATATTCGGTTTTCTTGTGCTTTTCTCTGCTGCCAACTTACCTGTTTACCTAGAATCTCTCTGTAGAAAACTGACAAAGAGTCATTTGAGACAAGGTGCATTTCATTCACACTCTGACTCTACAGTGATCAGGGAACACATAGAGATGAGTCTCTTAATTTAGGTTTTTAGCTGAAGGCAGCTTGAATACTGGAGGACTATAAAACAAACATCCTCTTATTTGGACAGTAGGTATCTGTGAGGCTTTGAAAACTTTGAAACTTATAGTTTCAGCCTAAAACATCAAGTTTTTCACATATTGGTTGGATGGGGCTCTGAGCAATCTGAGCTAGTTCAAGATGCCCCTGCTCATTGCAGGGGGATTGGACTAAGTGACCTTTGAAAGGTCCCTTCCAACTCAAACTGTTCAATGGTTCTGTGATAGTTGGGCACACTTAGAAGAATGTCTTAATCGGAGGACCATGATTGTGGCAGATAGCTCAGACTTGGTATGCAGTTTAAATATGAGGAAAAGTTTGCAGGATTCCTATTTTCAGCAAGCCAGTGAAGCCTGGATCTGTTAATACCTCACTTTACTGTACAAACATGTAGAGCTGCACTTGTATGTGCAAGTTTTCTTAAGCCTGCCAAAAGGAGAGATTATCCTAACTTCTTTTGTGCTAGAAGACTATTTGGAAAACATAATTCAGAATGGCCAGACTGCTTTACTACTATGCTACCTGAGCTAACATGTAAATATGCTCAAAACTCTCTCATATCGTAGCAGCTGCTTAGTGTAATGTTGCTGAGCTAAACAAACTCCCACAGGATCTCCCAATGGAGAGACTATCCAGGCTGGCCACAAGTGACAGAAAATACTTGCTGATGAGGTGCTTCACCTTCTGTGCAGAGGAGATAAACCTCTTGATTCATCACTTGTGCTTGAAACAGCTACTCCAAAGATAATAGGCACCACTAACCCCTCACCTCCCAGTGGAGTCATGAATTTTTTGGCTTATCTAATTTATTCAGGGCATATCACTGATGCTACAGTCCTCAAAAGCCAAAGGCAAGACCTTACTGTCACAGACACCACATTTTCCTATGAGATATGTATCCCTAAAACACATGTACTTGTACCAAGCATCTCTAAGATTGCTAAACAAGTTGAGGGAAAAAATAAAAGAAAAAAAAGAGTATACAAGATACTCAGAACT
This sequence comes from Pseudorectes ferrugineus, assembly GCA_008033365.1. Classification (NCBI taxonomy): domain Eukaryota; kingdom Metazoa; phylum Chordata; class Aves; order Passeriformes; genus Pseudorectes; species Pseudorectes ferrugineus. Next base: position 17,096 of record QWTY01020180.1, on the reverse strand, counting down.
TCCTGCAGAGACTAAGAGGCAGACTTCATAGTTTGTAGCTGAATTACAGTTAGGTTCAAAGGAGATCCTTGTGAACTCTGAGCCAGACACAATATAGAATAACTGATCATAGTTAGAAAAAAAAATACTGCAGGTAAATTTTAATTAACAGATACCAGTAATTTTAAATACCACTTTTTCAAAACACAGCTTTGTGAATCAGTGACTATTGCCCCTAGAATCTGTTAGCAGGAAGTCCAGCATCTCATTGCACAGTGACTTGGAGTTATGGCAAGAATACAGACCAAGATAGTGAAGAAGGAACGGGCAGAGGGAAAGAGAGTTTTTTTCTTTTTATATGGTGTGGCCAAGTGTCAGTGATTGGTGTGGAAAAATTTGAACGGAGAGCCCCAGTCCAGAGATGGTTTTGGAGGAGAACAACCCAGGCCCACAGGCAGTGGAGAAAGTGGAGAGGCCCAATGGGGTAAGACAAGCAGTAACATTATCACGAGTATGGTATAGTACCGTCCCCACTTTATAAGGGGACAGGAGAAATCCATTTGTCTTTGACCTCATAGATACCTGACTCCTGGCTTTGCACCAGGCTCCCCTCCTCTCCCTGCCCTGTCTTCATCTACAGAGAGCACAAAGCCATGCTAATGAGGCAAGACAGTCTGCACGAGCCACTTCCACGAGCTGATTCACATGGTCAGCAACTTGGATGAAGGAAATTAAGCTCTAATTTACTTGCCAATTCTTGCTCAAATCTGGAATTAACTCTCTCCTGTTTCTACCTTCACAGTCAGAACATTTGGTTTCTCCAAAGCATGCTTTGAATGGGACGGATAAAAAAGATCAAGGCATAATTAATAGCAAAACTACCAATAAAGATGCTGTTATTATCAGAAACTAAGTAACTAGGTTTGTATGACAGATTAAAGATTCATCAATACAACTGCAACCAAATATAGCAAATAAAAAAAGCACTCCACTCCCTTATTACTAATAAATAAATAATAGCCAAGGTCAATTGATAGCAATAATAAATTGGCTTCAGGATAGTGCAATGCTGCTTGTCTTGCTTTCTGATAAAAGTTTTATGGTGCTGGTTCTTTGCACTGTAACTCACAGACTTGAAAATAAGCACAGGGCCACTGCAGCTCAGACAGCTTGTGTTTGGGCAGAGTCTGCAGCCAGTTTGCGTGGAGTGCATGTCTCTAGATGTGCAGCTAAGATGCACTGTTAATAAAAGGCATGGACCTCTTAACACTTGGCCATATTTAGCCCAACCTCCTTCCTGTGCAGCAACACTTGTTTTGGGTACAGGTAAACCAGTGTGTTCAAACTGTTTAATTCTGAGCTCAGTCCTCCTCTGTATTAGTAAAACCTAAGTCAACCACTGTGGTCAGTGGCCAGAAATCTTCACCAACACTCACTCACATTTCCATACAGAACAATCTCACAGCAAAGCAACTTAACCTGAAATTCAAAATGGACCCAAACTAAGCATGCAATACTCATTTTATGAAGCATAGGACTAGTAGGTTTACCTTATGTATACAGGGAGCTTAAATCTGAAGATGACACTTCCAGGTAATCTCTGTATATTACATATTGATCTCTTACTTTAATTCATTAAGTAATGCTAATGTGCCTACTTTTTCATAACTCAAAGCACAGAAGCAAACCAAAACAGTTCCTGCTGTTAAAAAATGCAATTCCCAAAACTGCTATTTTCAAGTGTATTTGAAACACGTATTTGAAAACAAATAATGCCTCTTGCATGTTCACAACTCAAGCCAGGCAGGAATTTTTGAGCGTATTTCATATTTCAGACAACATCTATTTTCCTCTCTAAAGAAAAGGGACACCAACATTTTTTATCCAAAGGTATTGGGGACCACGTCTCAGCCCTTGCTGATCAACACCTGGCCTGCGCAGGAGACACCCTGTCCCCATTTCCCCGCTGCACGAGCAGACGTATTTTGCAGGAAGGGGACCAAACTGCTGGGCATTAATCCTGGAGGTCAGCCCTGCATGCTTGGACTGAAGCCCTGGCTCCTCTTTTCCCGCAAGTGCTTTGAGAATAGAGGCCTGAAATCTAATGCTGTGCTTCTGCACACAAAGCAGAATTCCTCACATTAGTGGCTGTGGTAAGGTTCACAGGGATTTTTTTTCTGGTAAACAGAATCCATCTCTATCTTGTCTGCAGGTAAACACACTTATCTTCCAGCATAAACAAGACATCTTGCTCTTTTAGAAATAATAAGAGAAGGTTCAAATCAAGCTAAGTTCAGATGAAGAATATTAATGTATATTCAGGCATGAAGAATTCAATTTCTCCCAAATTGCTTTGGAAGAGACACTAAGGTCTCTAGAGGTCCCAAAGCATTTTCCCTTCAATCACAATTAGCATTTAATTCAAATTAGATGACTTTATTGGTAAATAAAAAAGAAATAAAAATGTAAATGCACTCTAGGTTGGCAAATATCTCAAATATGTGTTTGCCTACATTTGTACACTTTTAAACAAATTCATGTGTTCATTTCTAGACAGAAATATTAATAATTGATAATTGATTGCATTCATAAATTACTGTGGGAAAAAATAGGCTGTGAATTGACAAAGGGCATTATCCACTGTACACTCAATCCTCACACTCACTGACCCTATTTCACTGAAGGGGGCTAAGTCATGCCTGTCACAGGTAAAAGAAAAGACACTAGTTTATTCTGTAGCAGGTTTTTGTGTGGCTATCCACCCAGTATGCATTAATCTGCAAGCAGTGCCACAGCAGATCAGTGTGCCACCCAAAAACTGACTAGTTCAAGCACCATCCCTCCTTGAAGCACAGGGATAAGAGCAGCACTGTGTTTAAGAGTAGGTGCACCCGCCAGAGCCACAGTGTTTGGTTTTATGCAAGTCCCTTGACCTTCACACTTCATTTTTCCATGTCTGTAAACCAAGGAAAGATAATAATTGCCTAGCCCATGTGAATATTGTGATTCCTATTTTCTGATTAACACTGGTAGAAAAAACTTGCCATTTTACAGAGCAAGAAAGGACACAGAAATCTGATAAGTAGGACTGCAAGCCAACTTCCCAGTCCTTGCTGCCCTTCGTTGCTCAAACCTCACACCATTTCTTTCAATACTTCTGTTGAGCACTCAATCTGTTGCATATTCTAATGCTTGGGTTTTTTTCAGAAAAAGAATAATTCTTCATAAAATTTAAGATATTTTTATCTTCAGACACTGCACTTATGTTCCTGTCTATACAGCCTGAGAAACGGTTTCATCCAGAAGGGACTGAAAAGGTTCTCATATAAAAGTGTCTGCTGTACTTATTTGAATAATAGTTCCTCCTGCATTTTTTTCTGAGACTCACCATCTTGGTATTATATATTATGCACTAATCAGTGAAGGACTGTTACCTTATCTGAACTGGAAGGGGGCAGAAAATGTTATCAGAAGCAGCCCTTATCACCTTGGAAGAAAGAAAATGTTATATGTAGGGAGAAACTGAACACTTTTTCCCAACTGATTTTTATCTGATAATATATCAGATAAAAAATTAAAAATTAATTTTTAAAAATGCAGCTTCTGCTTACTGATAAACAAAATGCGCAGGGGGAGCAGGAAGGATCTCATATTCAACCAGACAGAGCTCAGAGCTGTCTACCTCAAAAAAGTGAACAAGTGAGAACCCACAGGACACGACCAGGTGATCCACCTAGTGGATCAGGGAAAAGAGGAGTGGCTGGAAAACTGTCCAGTGAAAAAGGACCTGGGGGTGCTGCTTAACAGCAGCTGGATTTGAGCCAGTGTGTGCCCAGGTGGCCAAGAAAGTCAACGAAATTTTGGTTTGTTCCAAAAATCAAAAAACAGCCCAGTTTTACATCTTGTGACAACTTCCTGAGGGTACACTCCATCCCATCATCCTGGTATGTAATGAAGAAGTTAAACAGTATTTTATTCAGCTGTGACCCCTGGGGTAGTCCACTGGTGACTCTCCTCCAGCTAGATCTCATGCTTCATGGATTTATGAAGGGGAAATTGTGCCTGGCCAGTCTGATAGCCCTGTACTGGATGATGACTGGATCAGTGGTAAGGGGAGAGTACTGGATCTTGTTATCTCAAATTTACTGAGTCTTCTGGCACTGTCTCCCATAACACCCTCATGAAGTACAGATTAGGTAAGTGCTCAGTGAGCTGGACTGAAAACTGGATGAACTGCTTAGGCTCAAACCATTGTGCACAAAATGCAGCTGGAGGCCAGTCACTACTGCCACAAGGTCGATGGTGGGCCCAAAAGTGTCCCACATCTTTATTACTGACCTGGATGATGTGACAGAACGTACCCTCACCAAGTCTGCAGGCAATACTAAATTGGGAGGAGTGGCTGATACACCAAAGGGTTGTGCTGCCATTCCCAAGGACCTCACCAGACTTGAGAAATGGCTACACAGGAACTTCATGAGATTTGACAAAATGGAATGTGAAGTCCTGCAGCTGGGGAAGAACAACCCCAGGAACCAGTACATGCTGGGTTCTGGACAGTGGGAAAGCAGCTTTGTGGAATGGACCTGAGGGTACTGGAGAAGAAACTGACTGTGAGCCAGCAATGAGCTCTCAAGGCAAAAAAAGGCCAACAGCCTCCTGGGCTGCATTAGGCAGAGCAATTCCAGCAGATCAGGACAGGTGATCCTTCACATTTGCTGAGCACTGGTGAGACACAGACACACTGGGAGTGTTGTGTCCAGTTCTGGGCATCCCAGTGCAGGAGATATGGACATACTGGAATGCGTCCAGTGTATAAATGGCCATGGAGGTAGACATGCTGGAGTGAGTTCAGTGAAGGGGCAACAAGGTATTTAAAGGTTGGGAGCATGTGCCATACAAGCAGGGGCCAAGAGAGCTGGTGCTGTTTAGCTCGGAGAAGAGAAGGCTTGGAGAGATCTTATCAATGTATATAACGTGGGAGGGAGGAGGTGCAGGGAGTAAAAAAGATGGTGCCAGACTCTTCTCAGAGGTGTCCAGTGACAGGACAAGAGGCAGTGGGCACTAAGTGAAACACAAGGAATTCCATATAAATATAACAAAATACATTTCTACTGCGTGAATATCAAGCACAGGCATCCAGGAATATCCAGGAACAGAGGAACCACTATTCTTGGAGGTACTCAAAATCCAGACAGATGTGATCCTGGGCAACCTGCTCTATGAGTAAGGGGGTTAGACAAGATGATCTCCAGAGATGCCTTCCAACCTCAACCATTGTGTGATTCTATAAAGCACATGAGGGTGAAACAATAGCTCAGTTTGTTTAGTGGGCTAAATGCATTAGCTCTCTCATAGGTTTTCAAACTCTTAATTCTGGGAGAATAAAGTATGTAACACGGAGGAATATGACCCCAAACTGGGAAAACAGAAGCAAGGGACATACCTATCAGATAACCTCAAAGTGGCAGGACTTGGAAGCTGGCATAAATGGACTGAAGTTTTTTTAGCTAGGTCATTTGAGACGATGAAGGGGATAGAGAAGAGAGTAAACTACAGCAGTGCACAAGGGCAACCAAGGAGTTTGGTCTGAACTGTGAAGTTTTCAGTCACATTAATATAGATTTATTACATTATGTGCCTGAAGCAACCTTCAGGTCATAAGCTATTCCTCATCATGGTCTGTGAAACAAACTTACATTGTCATTTAACAGAGGTTTGAGTTGTCTTTGACTTCTTTTCTTTGGCACAAGGTGTACACATACTGACAGTATGTCAGAGCTGCAGTTACCCATGGTCCAAGCCCAGCTCTAGCAAGTACACTGCCTCATCACTATCCTTTCTGTGTTCCTGCTTCCCCAACCCCATGTGCAGAAAGGGAAATGCTCCCTGACAGAGATCTTAAAAGACTGAGGGATGGATGTGCCAGTTCAAGAGAGTCTGCCTTGACAAAAAGCTCCTCAGTGACAGAACAGAAGGACAGGTATTGTGGAGCACTCTTACCAGTCTCCCAACCTGACCTGCAGCTTCACTGCAGAAGGGACAGGCTCAAGTCTGAGCCCAAACACAGCAGGGATTTTAACCCAGAAGTCTGGGCAAGCAACTTCAACTTCCAAATGCAATTACACGTATTCTTGTCAGTCCTTCAGAGATTCAGAGGCACTGGACAAAACTATATGTAGGAGTGCACATTAAGACCACAACACAGACAAATATGAGTGGTAAAGATGAAACATAAAGGATTTCCCCAGACACATTTTGATCTGGGGAAAGACAGTCTTTGCCAAGACTGTTACACAGAAACACAAGGTTTCTTCTTGTTTCCTTGCATTTTCCTCAGCAGTGGTCAACATGCTCAGTAAACAGGCTGTACGTTGGTGCCAGGATTTACCCTTGAAGTTGCAAACGTAGTTAAAAACAGGTATTGAAAAGCAGAGTGTGTGCTATTTCTGGTTGACTGCTGGTGGTAGATGACCACTGCTTTTAAATGAATATACATATTTATATACATAAATGACAAAAAAGGTGTTTGAGGAAAACCAGCAAATGTCTTATGATCAAAGGGAACAAAAGCTAGTGAAGATGATAAGTGTAGTGAAAGGTTTCTGGAAGCAGATACTACCTTAGTGTTTTATCTATGTCATGTTTCACTAAACTTTGCTTAGGCTTTAGAAGAGCTAAGAACCACAGAGAAACCACAGTGGTCTTCAAAATTAGAGAGGTCCCAGATGCACACAGACAGTCAGGGATTTACCCAGGAGGAGATCACTGGTACAGCAGCTTTATCATTTCTCCATCCCCTCTCCGTTTCACTCACCTCTCAACAAGATATTTCCTGCTATTTGCCCCTTTGCACTCCTGCTCCTGTCAAGTTGTAACATCATCCATCTTCTGCAGAGAACTTCTCCCTCACTTAAATTTCTGGCAGCCAGTTTAACTCCCTGTTGCTGAACTGACTTAAGGGGAACTAAAGGAACTTACCCTGCATATGAAATTTTAAGTTCAGTATTGAAAATAAAGAATCCTTCCATGACAGATATTCCATCAGGATCAACCACAGTACAAATCTTTTTGTTGAAGCAATAAAAGTACAAATCAAATATGAAGTGCCTCTGTATTTGTGCCCTAAATGACAGACTTGAAAATGAAATTGATTTCTGTTGTGGAACACTCTTCCAGTTCTTGGAAGCCCAAAGGAAATCTACATGGAATGGGACATCACCAGCTTAAGTAGTATCCATTTAAATTGGATCATCTAGTATTTGTCTCCAAATCAACTTTTACAGCTTTATTGATATATACCCTCAGCATATCAAGACAGTACAATATTCTGACAAAATTAGATGTTCTTAAGTTAACTGCAGAGAGACAGAGCAGGTGAGCTATTCAGTGAAGGCAAGACAGTGGCATGCAGGAAAAGACCAAGACTGGACACACAAAGTACAGCACATGATCCACCTTTTGAAAATGTGGCACGTTTTTGTTTTTCACAATACATTCTTCCTCAGAAAAGGGTAATGGCATCCAAAGAGATGATTTTGTCACACAGAAAATGTGCAGAATTAGGTCTCCAATCAACCATTCACAGGCTGCCAATGTTGCTTCAAGCTGTGGTTTAAAAATACAAGTGCCCCCCCTTCTGGCCAACAAGGACTCCCAAAAGTGGATTTGCAAGACATCTCAGGCTAAATTTAAAATGCAGTTTTGGTTATAAAAGTTAATTAGACTTGTTCTAGGACATAAACTTTCAGTCAAAGCACAAAACTTCCATTAAATTCCAAAATATTTCTATAGTTGTTTGAAAAAGTGGAAGATTTTCTTTGTTTATGCAATGCCATATTCTGGAGAACGATAGATATCTATCCATCAGTTTCTCAAGATAATGAGAATGTTGTAACAACTCTGAATATTACATTGTATCACAGGACCAGGCTGCCCATAAGTGTCCAGACATGCAAGGGTTTACTTGGTGAAGAGCGGTGCCAGCTCAGGCCACTGAAAGTGACCCACTGACATCTGTGCCATGCTCAGCCATGGCAGGGGAATTGCTGTTAGACCCAAACCAGGCTGCTGTAGGTGGTCATTCCCTGTCAGGTTAGTCCTTCATCTTGGTGATCAGTTCACAGGTAACAGTGACGTAATTACGCCAATGCCTCGACATACAGCTTAGAAGGAAGATGGCTTAAGGGAGGGTAATTGCTGGACTGCAAATATTTTAATGACTGCTTTTTAAGTGGCATTTCAAAATAAATCTCACAAACAATCCAGATGCCCATTTATATGCCATCTGGATAACAGTATTCAGCAAGAGGACAAGAAGCCAAAGAATGACAAGCAAGCACATTGCTTTTGTGGAGTTGGGTCTTTTCAATCCACAAGGGCATGTAATTGAGGAAAACAAACTCTGGGTTTCCTCCTCTCTTTCTGGTTAGAAATTTTTTCAGTTTAGTTCCTATATGCTTTTCCTGATGCTGAAATGACAAATTACAATAGATAAAGGTTTTTTCCTAAGTAATTACTCCTGATACAGTAATAAAGACAAGACGGAAAACGCCTCTGCAAGCAATGTCACAATTTAGTGCAGCCTCAATGAAAATTCATGGCAGAAATAACTTAAGAAACACTGAAATACACTGCTTACATGTGCTGTTCAGGTATTTGTATCAATAGCTTTCTGCCTCTTAAAATGAATACTAGCAAACAGAAGAAAAAAAACCCAACATAATGTGCTACAAAATTTGATACCAATGAACAAATTACCTCTGGGCTTTGTCCTCAGCACCAACACGTTGGGAAGTAGATGAAATAAATTGCTTAAATGGCAAATGTTAGTGTTAGACCAAAATGATGGCTACTCTTATGAATTCAACACATCTGCAGAGCCAGACAGTTGTCTGATATGTGCTCCTTAGCACACCTGTATTGTTAATATTAGCATGTCCTGTGAAGTTCTCCCTTTTACTTGCCACAACTCTTCTGCATGAAAAATTAAGTTAACAAGAAGTATGAAAGTTTCCAAATACCTGATTAATTGTCTCTTGTTGCAGCTTTTTTCCAGACTCTGAAAGAGAAAGAAAATAATTAGTTTGTACATATTTTAATGAATATGATAGGGGACATGCAGAGCAACAAGCAGCAAATTAGTAAAAAAATAATCAAAATCTGTAATTAAGAAACAGATTTTAACATGTAGAAATTACTTGATAGTTTGGAATGGAAATACACCTAAAACAAAAGAAACACAAGCCCCTCTTATAAAAAAGATGTGATAGAAAGAAGATTGAGATAGGTAGCCAATCTTGCTAACCTGGAACCCCACAAAAAATTACAACATTCAAAGGGGAGAAAAAAAATTTCTAATATGTAGTATGAAGCCCTTAATGTTGCTAGATGTACTACGTGACCAAGAGACTGGTAGCATCCAGCTCAGGATTTGACCACTGGAGGAGAAAAGAAACTTCTGCCATTACCTTAAAATAAAATTACATGCCTGTGTCAAGACTGAGGCTCAGCACCAGCTGGCCCAGGGAGAAATTCTATCCTGATAATATCCACAAAGCGGCAAGTTGAATTATGGTCTTGTTTCCTTATTCTGGCCTTCTTCTGCAGCGTCCTTCAGTGTGCTCCCGGAGAAAAGGTCAAAACCTAGACAGAATACTGCTTTTCTACACTGTCTGGGACTCTAACAGCAAGGACACCTCCAACCTGTTCTTTCCTTTTCGATCAAAAGGGACAGGAATTTGCCTCATTTACTGCTCCCATGCACTAGTTGTCAAAAGGGCAGCTGGTATCAGTTTGCTGCTGGAGACTGTCCACACATATTGGGGAAAGTCAGGAATTTCACACTTGCCTATCCAGCTAGGCTACGTGCACCCCGAGGGTTTTCAAAAATAATAATGATGGGACAGGACTTACAACCTGTCAGTATCACTATTAACTGTCAGGGGAGCCTGCCTAGCTCGGGTGGCTGCCACCTCCAGCCCTGGAAACCATACTCCATTTCAACAAACCTTTTCCATATTGATATGTGTGGCACAAACAGAATTTTTAAAATTAGGTGAAAATATTTAAAGTGTTAAAATACAGTATAAAGACTCTACTTAAAGGAAAATGATCCTCCCTAGCCATCGCTGAGACTACTCTTTTCAATGAAAGCATTATAGATTATTCAGATGAAGACAATCACTTTAGGCTATATTATAAGATTGTCTCTTATGATAATTACTTCCTGCATGCTTGTGTTGTGTTTTTATTTGCTAAATATAAAAATTATGCTTTTAAAAAACTCCACAGAACTATCATTTAGGGGAGACTTCTTAAAATGTATTCCCTTGCTCACTGAGTTCATCTTTAGGAGAAGTAAGATTTATTCTTGTAACAAATATTTTAGCCAAATAGATTGTTGGTAATAGAAGATTAAAGGAGTATGTGTTTTTAGCATTCTCTAATGATATACAAGTTGGAGGAAAGCAGAGTGTTTGAAATCTCTGGTTAGATCAACACTATTTTGCTCAAAGGTTTGTGGACTTTGAATACTGATGCTTTCCTGTTTCCCAGTGCATTTGTTTTTAGGCTATTTTGATTCACTTTAAAGGAATTTTAATAACTTTCTGTTGACAGCATGGACAGCTGGTCTTGAGAATTAGTGAAAATTCACTTGCTGACTGAGGAAGGAAGTGACATCAATGAGTTTCTAAAGTCAGCCCTGAGGGAAAAGTGTGCTCTGCCAGAGTAGCCTTTCATGCCATTGTATTTCCAGTGATGCCTCAAGATGCAAATTGCATTATCAATCAAACTTGTGGTTTCTACCTCAGACAAATATAAAAAAAAGAACAGAAAGACTGGGAAAGACCTGTGCAGCCATTCCTGACACTGCTAAGATAAAGGTGAAGAAGAATTTATGGTAGTTCTTTCCTTGTTCTCTCTTCTTTCTTTTGGTGATTTAAATGTACAGTACCAAGGAAAGGGCACTTGCAGAAGTGACTGTATGATACGACAGCAATGATGACATGGGTTAAACAGGACAGAGATTGACTAGGCTGTTAAGGCTAGAAGAGAGATCAAATTCAAGGTCACCACTAAATTGAATACTGAGTTCTCCATTTATTCGCTAGATGATCCTTGTCCTCATCACAGAGCAACTATGTGCATTTGGCATAGTCAGCACTTGTGCTCAGAAGGGAACAAGGTCTGGAATAGCAGATACATTGCAAATTAGGGTGGAAATATATTGGCACCATTACATGGGGAAGCCTGCAAAGTCTTGGTGTGTACTGTACTATTGTTTTAGAAGAAACATCACAAAAAGCAGTGAAAAAACATAAACAAACATGACCTGCAACACTGAGAGGGGGTTCAGTTTCCAGCCACCAGTGGCTAACAGTAGGGCAGGACAAGGCCAGTGAAAGTGGGCAGAATTTTCTTTGTCCTGCTCTGGGGTTTTTTTTGTGAGCCTTTTTTTTTTTTTAATCCCCAGATTCTCTTATTGCTAGATAAGTCGCTAATCTGTGTTGTATTTTTGGCACTCTCAGTTTCGAGGAGGATGTTTCTGTGTCGGTGCCTTGTGATCGTTTGTGGTGACCATCAACATTCACCAGCTGGATTCAAGAAACGCCACTGGAGAGAGTGCTCCTAATTCAAAGGACATGAAGCAATGGGACACTGACAAAACCAGAACTGTCAGAACATGTCAGGCACTCCTACAGGCAACACCTGTGTCAGTCTCATGAAATGCAGGTAATACGTGACACTTGCAAGAAGTTTCATTTCTGGTAGACCTACACATGTTAAATTTAAAATTTTCAGCAGTTTTTCCTGAGCCACTGCAATGAGGTAGCAGCTTATGCAATAACATCGAACTAACTGGGAAATTTACTGCCATCTGCAAACTTACATGGAAGCTGCCCAGTAGGCAGCCAGTGCAGTCCCAGAGCATCCCTTCTGCAACTCAGACTGCTTATGAGCAGCTTGCTCTTCTCCTGTATTTCTTCTGAAACTTCATTTTTCTACCTGTCATCTTGCAAACTGTTCCTAAATGGGCTCAATACTGCCACCTGAGCAGCCTTAAAAACACAAGCAAATCAAAATGCCTTAATCATAGACAAGTAACTGATACTTTGTGATTCAAAAGTTGTATTTACCAGTACAAACTATGGTTCTTCTTTGCTGACACTGTGCTTTCCTACCGTGCTAACTGAGGCTAAACTGCTGCAACTGGATTCCAGTGATGTTCTTGCATCAGGACTGGAGAAACATACCTCTACCAATTAATTTTTAGTGATTTTCTTTTGTCTCTCTAGATGCAAAAAATGTAATGGGTGGTTGACTGGTTGAGATAAATGGCCTTCTTGGGTTGACCTCAAGCTATATCACTTTGGAAAAAAAAAAATTACAACAAACATTGTTTAAAAGATTTCTCTGTATTTTCATACACTAATTAGTATACTAATTCCTGTTTCCAGGGCAAGTTGGTTTTTTCAAAAATTTTTTTTTTTTTGGTTGCTTGTCCGTGATTAAAAGATTACCTTACTGAGAGGAATAATGTATGTTTTCTAATGCAACTGACAGCTGCAAGACACAAGAGTGTGCCATAATTGCTGCTGTCACGAGGAATGGCAACACTGACTCCTCAGCCTTATGCACACAGCCTACACAGAGAACAACACGTAATTATGCACTCTATGCCCTGCTTACCTCCATACAAAGGAATGTGATATTTGTGCAGGTTTACAGATTAATCTGCTGTAATTCCCTTTAATGTTAAACTACTTCCAGCTCAAATATAATTAAGATCACCAGGTACAAAAGATTCAGATTGGAAATATGAGTACACTCCAACAGAACAAATAACAGCTTGATGCTGTTTTTTATGTTCAAATAGTTGGATACATTAAGGATTTTGACAGCATGTTTGTTTCCTAAGTATGTAGATGAAAAAAACAAAGGTTTCATTTCAAAAGGCAAGACATTACTACTGTATTTAATTAGAGAGAAAAATCCCTTAAGTATACAGATCTGCCAATTTATATGACGTGACTGCTATAAGACCTAGCAACAAAGGATTTTTTTTTTTTCCTTCCAAAAATCAAATCCAAATTTATATATACTTCAAGCAACCTTCATCAGTGTCAAAATAAAAGCTTTGGAATAAAACGTTTTCTTCCTTAAGTCTTCAGATAATTCTACTAATATTTGTGACATGGCAGGAAATTCTGGGTCTGTCTTTCTGTTCCCAGGTATCTGAGGGTTTCCAAACAGACTGAGAATAGTGTGGAGATCTCAGGGGGCAAAGCGGACCCTCAGCCTTGCTCTGAAACAGCCATATTCACTTAACTTCAAGTGGGAATGGTACTTCTAAAAAATCAATTGTGAAGAGGGAATTTGATGCTCTAATACCAATTTAGTTTTATTTTTCCAGTTTGTGACAGAAACATTAACAGCTTCATCTCTTACTTTATGTTTCTAGACTTAAACACATATGCAACCTATTCAGTTCTGATCCACCCCACTTTGGTTACTGGTGTCCTGATCTACCAGCACAGATTCTCAGAAGTATAAGTAAATCAAAGCACTCATTTTTGATAAACTTCTACAGCAATTTCCCATGGCACCAGAGCCTGGGGAAGAAACACTCAGATTTGTTTTTCAGGCTTGTAACAGACAAGGTGTGATACTAACAGATTATCTTCTGCGAAAGCCTGTAACTTGGCACACAAAATTAAAATATTTAGGGCAGAACCATACATTTCCTATAAATTATCGTCAGAATTTCTGAAGTCTGTAAGCAACACAGCTCTTGCAGATCTGCACAACATTTCCTCCTCCTTCTAACAAGGAATTCAATAAACTGAAAGTGCTCATTTTTAGCATTGCCTTCAAAACCCAGTTTAGCTTACTGTTGCACCTCTGTGATAATTATGCAACTGAGTATGATTATAGTGGCCTAAAATATATTAATCACATCTTCATGGTATTGCATAATCCTTCTCAGTTGTCACAACGCCAACTCATAAGTTGCCCTGGCAGAAGGAAACATAAAAAGAAACCCAAGTTGATACTGATTGAAGCAAATGAAGGAAAGTTGGCCATCTCAAAACACTGAAACTCTCACAGCATTCCAAGGTCTCCCTAGCTAATTTTTTGTGATTACTTTTGATATGAAAACAGACCTTTAATTGTCAGTCTCTAATAAGGATGCAGAACTGTTCCCTGGGAGGTTCAAAGGACCCTGGGAAACTAAACATTTACGAAAGCTTGAGTAGCCAAATGTCTTGTGCTGATTAACACAGACCATTCAGTTTCCACCTAACAAAGTCATAACAAGAAGGAACTCCAAAGAAAAAAAAAAAAAAATTGGACTGACAAAGAAACATTAGTCTTAATAAGACTGAGGGCTCTCATTCATTAATTTTGATGAGCGTAAAAAGGAGGTGGGGGTATAACTCAAATCCATTCCTGGACCAAATCCTGCACTGACTAACATTGTGTAACTGTACTTAGGGTGGGGAGATGTTACAAGTTAATTAAAAATTTGAAGTTTTACCTGCTCTCTGCCTCATCAGCAGTGATAAATATTTTCAAATGAGACAGAATTGCCAGGATGCCCACTAATGGAATTAGTAAGCAGCCTTGTTTGCCTGTTTTCTTCTAGAAGGCTGTGCTTTCTATAACTGGGAAAAGGGAAAGCAAAAATTTGTCATATTTTTCCTTTAAGGATGGAAGAGTTGAGATAATGGAAACATGCCAGACAGCGTATTTGGTTGTAACATCAACACAATATTGATATCACGGTTTGGATGGTTTCCAGCTGAACATGGCACATATTTTCAATGCCTACTTGGCATTCATGCTGTATCTAACAACAAGAGTAGTTTGTTTCAATTTTGTTTTACAGCTCACTATGCAACTGCTTTGAAAAGTTTTTTTTCCTTTTATCCAACTGCTTCACTACTTTTTTCAGATTCCTGCACTCTTAAGGAACTGAATGGAGCAAATCACACAGTCCTATTCATCTGCAATAGGCAAGCAAAGATCAGTTAATTATGTCTTAGTAGGTGCATTTTCTCAAATCCTATCACAATGTGATCCAAATCCAATGGTAAAAACTCTCAGTTCCCACACTGCAAGGGCCATTGCTTTTTCATCTGAACTCATACAAATCACCAGCCTCCCCTTTCATGTTGCTAGATATGTATGGTGCTTTACGGTGCTTTATATTATGATCATCTGAAGGATAGGCCACATAATCTTGTTAAAATACCTTTTTGACTGTGCTCCAGTGTCAAGCTCAATTTCTTATGCAGTTGTATTCCAAAAAATAGGTTTCCAAGCTTTGACACAAAGGAAGTTGTTTCCACCCATCCATTGCATATATCAGGGTTCTTAGTACGTCATTCTGTGAGGGATCATAAAATCATAGAATGGCTTGGGTTGGAAGTGACCTTAAAGATCTTCTAGTTCCAACCCTGCTGCCATGGGCAGGAACACTTGAACACTGACACCTGTTGACACCTGTTCCACTTGAACAGGTTTCTCAGAGCTCCAACCAACATGGCCTTGGATGGTTGACTGATTTTTTCCCAACGAAGGAAAACTGTCTGTTTTTTTTACTCTAAGAACATCACAGTAAGAGCTGGCATGATAGCAAAGACCCTGGAGAGCAACTAAAGCTTGAATCCACATGCTCAGACCCCGCACAGAAATACAGCTGTGGGCATGCAGCTCTCTCTTTAACACAGCCTGCTATGGTCTTAGGCAGCTGAACCTTTGCATTGGGCTCACAGTGGACTGAAACATTGCAGTAGTCTGGCTTTGGTTTTGGTTCCAGCTTGGGTTCTGTCCATATTAAGAACATATGGTTGCCCCTGTCCAGATGAGGAATATGAGTGCAGTTGAAATTTGCAGTCCAGTTAACCACCTCAAGGCAAAGCCTCATGGAGTCATGATCATCCTGGTCATCATCACATGGTCAGCTGTTGGTTTTTCAGTGGTATCAAAGATAAGTTGACATCCACCTCTGGAGCACACTATTCTGATATAATCTTAATTAGAACACCCTGGAAATGGCATATGAAGGTGCCAGTACCAATGGGAAGCAGCACACAAGCCCAGAGAAGCTTATTTTGACTCACCTGCTAGGACAACTGCACCACAAACAGCTGAGCTACAAAGCTTCTCTAGTGTGAATCAGAAGCAGTAGAGTGAGCAAGTTAAGCACACAGCAAGCCCAAACAGGGATGGAAAAATCCAGCTTCTTGGCACTAATTACAAAGTAGAGTCCCACAGCAAAGTCACCATGGGAAGCCTTAGTCTACAGTTTCTGTATTTCAGAAATAAAAAGAAGATTAATTGTCTGTACAACATAAGGCCAGGAAGTGACCAGTGGTGATGAGAGCAAATGTTCTTTTAATTTACTACTCATTCTGAGTTATGCCTACATAAACAAACTGTACTTGTTTAAATCTGCCCTGTTTCTTTGTTTAAGGTCTAAATGTGATGCTCTAAGGCATGCTCTTAGCAGAGTGGCCTCAAACAACTTCTCTGAAATCATTCCAGTTAGAAGTAAAATATTTCACAGTGAGAACCTGACAGTAACAGAAAGACACTACTCACATTTATGAGGAATAATCTGTAATTAATCCACTAATAAAGAAGAGAGGGGGAAAAGGAAAAGGTGAAACAGAAGCCCTATGAAATAGACCTTGAAGAACTGGAAAAGTAAAAAAATTCTGTACCAAATAATTTTATAGTGAAAGAAAATTAGGAGAAGAAAGGCAAAGAGGAACAAAGCTAGAACATAATGTTTTCCAATGCATGGCTCTGAATTAAAATTGGTCAGATACAAACCAAAAACCTACAGCAATCAGTTGCTGCAGGGATTTCAAATTTATCTACATTTTGTATAACTAGAATATGACCTTTTACAACCAAATCTTGTGGTTGACTTCAGCTGTAGCTATTGGAAGTCATTTGTAAAAGGTCATCCATGACTGAGAACATAATATGAATCCAAGATGCGTAAGCATTCAGGTTTGTGCTACTCAAAAGAAGTTGGTGAAAGACAAAGAGGGTAGGAAGCTCATCCACTGCTACAGATTCTGTTCTCAAATGGGTTTATA
>QWTY01020176.1:0-13042 GCA_008033365.1 Pseudorectes ferrugineus | reverse complement strand
CTGTCTCAGAGTTTAATTATTCATGAATCCCTCCACCTTCACCTTCTTTCCCCTTCCATGTGCACAAGGACCAGCGGGCACAGTTCCTCAACTCAAGCCCTCCATCACCACCAGCTCTCCAAGGTGTGAGCCTGCAGCCTGGCCCAGCTCTGGACATTGCTGGCTCCTGCCAGAGATCCCCAAATCCACGTGTTTGCTGACCGGTTTGCCTCAGACCTCGGGAAGGCGTAGGAGCACTGCGTTAGACCTGGCTGCTGATGCACGGAAATGTCATCTCCCCTGGGGCTCCTTAACAACCTTCCTGTCCCTCAAGCGGGTGCTGTGGGCTGGGGGCAGCCAGGTGTAACCCCTAAAAATGTGAGGTGGCCACCAAGGCGTGCACCAGAAACCCCAAAGTGAGGTTTGAAACAAATTCTCCTCAGCCCCCACAGTGGCAGGAACCTCAGGGTCCTGAGGGCCCTCTCGCCTGGGACGGGACTCGCTGTTTCTCCCAGCACCATTTTCACTCCATTTCTGTCTGGAGAGAAATGCCTGAAGAAGGCAGACCTACCCACTGGGTGCCAGCTTACACAGGGACCTTGCCAGTCCTGTCCCCTGTCCTACCCCAGGAGTGGGGTAGAGTGGATGTGGTGGCCAGATCAGACAAGGAGCCCAGGCCTGATGGCGGCGGGGTGACCAGGAGAAGGCCCATGCCTGGTGTGGCGCCCAGGTGCTGGCAGCAGAGGAGTGGCTGCTGTGGGGAGAGGGGCCAGGGGCTGCCCTGTGATGGATCCACCCAGGTCCAGCCCATTCCTCCCCAGCCACACCACCGTGCACTGCTGGCCTGTCCCTGAAACTGGTGCCGCCTCCGGGACAACATCCTCCAATGATGGCACAACTCTCACCAGCAGCAAGGAGTGAGGGACACAGTGTGAGGAGCAGCCCTGACAGCAGCCCGGGGTGGAAGAGAGGCGAGGCAGCGTGAGGAACATTTATAAACCCATGGAATGAGGAATTACGTACAGCACAGTAGCTTTTTCTGAGAGCCAGGATCTTAAAGCTGTTCTCAACTGCCAGTGCCATGGGAATCTTGATTTGACTCAGGTGTGTTCTCAACAGGATCATGCATGGGAGCTGTGAAGCATAAGAAAACACTTGATGCCAGCCCAGTCCTTCCAAGTCAGCTCCCAGCATGCAAGCCCAGCCAAACTGAGAAAACGTATGAAATTATTACTGGTTTCCGTAACTTAGGTGCCAGATACCACTGCATGCATTTTATTCCAGCCCCCATTTCTAAACAGCCACAAATAGATTTCTTTTACAAAAACAGAGCACTTGTCTCCTCTTTTTAGTAGCGGTGACATCCCCACAGTGTAGAAGAGGTATAATCTGCTGTCACCACTGCTGTCCTGGGCCAGTGCCCTCACCTGCACTGTACTGCAACTTCATTTAGCGCAGAATGCCTCAGTCAGCACCACTGGTGAATGCATCAAGTATAATGTGCTTTTTTTAACTTTTAAGGCTTCCCCTCGGGCTTGTATAACATTGCTCAGCTGATCTCTTAATTTCCTACATGCAAAAATCGAGCTCTTTGTTCTGAAACCACACAGCTTTCATCTGCTGCCAAAGGGGAATCCATCTGGGTGCCGTGACTTCCACCCTTTGAAATGAGTCCTCCCCACACCCGTTAGCAGACAGGAGGCCTGTGGCCACAGTTCAGGATGCCTGCCTGGTTTTGGTTTACCAGGCAAGCAGGGAGGATTGGAGAGAGCAGGCATTCTCAGCCTAGTCACAAATCCTTCCTCGCAGCTAAACCTCGCAGGATGGGGGGATTTGCCCAGGTGTAGCAAGACCCTAACTACACTGTCCTTTCCATTTGCTTTCTGCCTTTACTGTGAATTTAGTTAGGGGAAAAGACGGCATTTCATTTAACTGTAGAAGATACTTTGGGTTTTTCCATCCCTTAGAGCACTATGGAATTGGTTTCCTGTGCTGTGGCTCTGCTTGGCACAGAGAGCCCGGGGCTACTACTGGAGACTGGCCCATGATGGAGATAAAGCCTTTGCAAGGCACGACTGTGAAACACTGCTCTGTCCACTGCAACTTCTTGGGCTGGCCCCTCTGCTGCTTTTGCATAGCAAGAACCAGATCATAAAGCCAGACACATCCTACGGCAAAAGATCTACCCCAAATGTCTCGTCCCCCACCCACAGTCCTTAGCCCCGGCAGGTCCCGCTTGCCTGGCCACCCTCACACCTGCTCCCTGTGACTCGGTGCAGCTCAGACCCCCACTTCATGTTTCAGTTTCATTGAGGCTATTTCTTGCTGTAATTAGTCAATTGATTCCCCCATATGCGAACACCGAGGCATCCTGAGACTGTCACTTCAAAGGGCTTTTGTCAGATTTGTCACCAATAATTAAAGCGTCTCCACCCAAGCAGACTGCGCTTTTGATCAAGGATAAGCAGTTTGCTCCTGACTGTGGGCCAAGGAAAGCCATAATTTGATCACAGCGCTGGCAGATGTCCTAGTGAGCAGGGGAAACTCACTTTGTTATGCTTAGTAGCTCCTGCCTTTCAATCATGGGAAATCATAATTTGACTATTAGCATGTAAGAATTTTCCTTACACACCAGCAAAGTTAAAAGGCCACTGTCAGCTTGGAACATGATGCCTTTCCTATGGAGGCTGATGAGAGGCTCCACACTAATCTCTCCCTGCTGTTTGCCTGTTGGTTTCTGGTACAGTCACAGGTTATTGAGATGTTTTATTTTTTGCAATGGAAGAATTTAACTGCAGAAATTATTTCCTTTTTCCTTTCTCTGTTGTGTGAAACAAGAAGAAGCACCATAGCTTCACTTCTACAAATATTTGCAGTATACACCTGCCATGAAACACACAGGTTTTCCCCACCACAGCTCCTCAGCACAGCAAGAGTGCTTTCTGCTTCCCCCAGCCTTGGGAAAGCAATTCATCCCCACAACGCAGCTGCTAGCAAAGACATCAGTTCATTTTGCAAATTCTTTTTGGGGTATTTCAAAGATGATTGTTTGTCTTTGTTAATGATACCAACATTGAATTGCCTACAAAGCCCTCTGATTGTATTCCTACTCCACCCATTTCCCTGAAAGGAACTACTTCTGAGCAGTTTGCAAAACTGCCTTCAAATGTCTCCTAAAGATTTTGTATCTAAGAAGTCTGAAAATGGTAGACAATTGCAAATGCTGCTTATTAGAGTGACCATGATCACCACACTGCTGTCTCATGCCTCAGCTGCTGGTTGTGTTTATCTTCTGCCTCCGGCCATACCATTGATTGCAAACTCTAATCAGGAAATGGTCCTTCCCTCCTTGGCAGCCGCGTTTTCAGCCCAGAGGAAGCAGCCACCTGAGTCCTCCAGAGCCATCCTGCCTTTTCCAAAATAAACTAAACAGCAAAGTCCTTGGAAGCTGAAATGTTTGCTGAGTGAAAGCTCAGCCCCAAGAAAAACTGCAGTGTTGTGTTTTCTTCAGGTGCAGAGAGCAGTCTCTGCAGACTGTGATGCTGCTGGTTGTGTTTTCGCAGAGATTCTGGCTCCACCTTGTAAGAGCATTTACAACATATTGATCACTTCATGTAATAAACTGCAACTACAACAATGTTTCATCTGGAGCCAATTGACTGTAGTTCACAGAATAATACTTCCATGTACTTCTAATATCATTTGAAGCCAATGACTTTGAGAGAGCTGTAAGGCTCTGGTTTGGTAATAACATTGTGCCTTCCTCAGGCTGACTTATAAAATTTCATTGCAATAGAATAAGGTAGCCAGAGAGGAAAAAAAAATTAAAAAGTAAAAAGATATCTAACTTCTGTCTGTGAAATGGTAAGTGGATAACCTAAATATATGTGATGGATGGCTCAGTGTAATGCTCTTGAGGAAAGAGCATATACTTTCTACAGCTCTTTAGAATAAGGTCCTAACTCGAATCTATAAATCAGATAAGAGAATGCCGCATAAAAAATACACGTCTTGAAACGGATCAACAAATAGAATACCAAAATCTACATGTAGGAGGTCTGTTGGGGTTAGGGGAACTTGCCTTCAGTTCTACATGGCTCAGAATACCATCTGCAGAAAGTTAAAAATGATATTACTGATTGACATCCATATACATTCGGGTTCCCTATTCTCTGTCCCATCCTTTTCTACCGTTGTGCTTGATATTGCTCAAAAAAAGAAAAAAAAGAAAAAAAAGAAAAAGTGAGCAAGTGAGCTTGGTTTGCCAAGGCCCCGTGCACGCTGCTTGCTCTAGGTATGCCTACTTTCCTCTCTTGTCTGACTTGCAATAGGGGAAGAGAGATAAGGTCATGTTCCACATGTGACAGGAACCAGAGCTTTCTTTGGATTTCTCAGTATTTCAGTCCCTTTGACTAAAAAACGCATTTTAGGAAACAAACATGGAATACTTTCCTCAATCCTGATTGAAACAGCCATGTTCATCTTTACCTTCAATTCCTTTAAAAATATGTCCAAATGGTGAATAAATAAAATAGAAATTCCCAAGAATGATTTTCTTCCAGGTGGAACTGTTCAAATCTTTCTTTAGTGGCATTTTTTACAGGCATCAGATTATAAAATGATAAAAAGCTCATTTTCAAAATGCCAAATGGCAACATCAAGTGTCTTAACAGAAATAACGTGACTGGTACTAATGTGATGCCAGTGACCTTGACACAGGAAAACATTGACAGCAGCAAACACTATGAAATGTATTTTCTGGCATCTCAGTCACATTTTAGGAGATCTTCATGCAGAGGAAAACCAATTCAGTAGCTTTAGACCCGGCTTATAATTAAACTACAATGAGTTTAAAGGTTTGACTGATCCATATTGGTCACAAATTTTCCTCTGTATTTTGGTAAGCGGCCTCCAGAGCTCAGCTTTCCTTCAGCACGTGACAACCTGGCCTGTCACCATCAGCACTGGGAGCATCACTCAGGCCAGGAGGCAGCATCTGAGAGCTGTTCAGCTCAGCCAAATCTTGCTCAGAGCAGATCTTCCACAGGACGGGTGCTGAGACACGAGCACAGGAAGTTCTGATGTGAAATGTTATTTCTAGTTTTGATTTATTCCTTGCTCAAAGGCTGAAGGATTTGTAAGCAGCTGGGCAGTTGCAAATATATCTTCCAGAAGATTTAGAGCTCTCTCACACACCCATCTCCATTATTGCCTTGTTTGTAAAAAATGTATCTATCACTAGAGCTTTGTATTGAAATCTCACCGTATTTCAAGTGGGAGACACAGGAAGCCAAAGTAACTCAGCAGATGTTGCCGGATGCTTTAAAAGCTACATTTAAAATCTCCCCAAGGACCTGTGTAAAAAAAGGCAGGGAAAAGTCACGTTTAGTGTTACCCACACACTCACATATACAGATCCATTAAATGAAACAGCCTTTTAACTGTTATTTGTAATGAGTAGTACAAGCAAGCACGTCATTGTTTGCTGTCTTTATTGATGTATCTGCACTGTGTTCAGCAATCCCATAAACCTGTTATTGCTGGGAACAGCTGTGGAGCAGACTGATAAGCTGGGAAATGAGCACACAGCTGGTAATGCTGAATAACCAGCTCCAGGCTGGTCCCAGCCAGAGCCCTGACACCTTGGAATACACACACCACCAGAAAATGCCAAGGTGTCAGCAACACTGAAGCGTAAGAACACTTCCCAAGGTAGCAAAGGATTATTTGGCATTATCAGGCTATTGCTGAGCTTAGGAGTTTCTGAAAAAGTCACCTGATCAGGTGTATAACACTCCACATATCCCCGTGGAGCAGGCAGACGGCCATACACAGGCACGGTGGCCTGGGCTTAACGAGTGACATGGGCAAGGAGAAGGAAGGGAAAACAGCACAAGGAGAGGAGAGAGGTTATCAGAATCTGGGAAGGAAGTGAAAAAGGAGCAGCCTGGCAGGGAAAGCTTTCCTTGGAAAGACCAGTGGTATCATGTGCCATCTGGAGGCTTAAAGCAGAAATGAACGGGATATATTTCCTTTCTGGACTGATAACAATCACCTTTTAGGTAGATACATACTTTAATCAGAGCTGACATTAGATCATTATCATAAAGCCTGTTTTCTTCTGATAGCATATTCCCAGCTCTGGGAGCACCACATCAAAAATCTGCCAGACAAAAAAATAAAACGAGTCTAGAAATCCCTTAGAGAGGATCCATGATTTCCTGTCCATCCTGCCCTGCAGTGAAACAGGGGCACAGACTGGCACTGTGTGTGAAGAGCGCTCTGTCCCTCACACACTGAGCACACAGCTCTTGTGTGTCCCTAGAAATCCTCTTGTCAGCACTATTAATATACCAGGGATGTCCACGAGACATCAGCACTACACATGGAACATTGCTCCAAACAATCTGGCTTTTCTCTGATTACTTGGGAAGTTGGGAGATAAAATGTGAATTCAAGTAACTCACCTGGGATCAAACTAGACTATCTTTTCTCAGCAAGAGGGGATAATTTGCTAGCTTTGCTTCTGGCTGTCAGGAAATTATGTATATTAATTTAAAATGAAATAAACCCAGGGACAGCAACTTGAATGAATAAATGGGGTTCTGCTAAGTAACAGGGACAAAGAAGAACAGGCCTGTATTCAAAATCTTTTTCTTCAGATCTAAGAAATAGCTTGAGAAGGGCTCCCAGCTTCTCCCCCATGTGAGATGTACTAAAAGCTCCTTCCCTTCAGCCAAAAACGCAGGCAGGAAGCAGCTCCTCCTGGTGCTTCCAACTCAGGTTTTCTGCTTCATTTGCCTCCCCCTCCCTCGCAGGCAGGAGGCTGGCATGGGCAAGGGGTTTGCCAAGTCCAAGGCTAAGGAAAATGGAATGAAGCACAAGATTGGAGAGAGGTACTGTTTGGTACCAGCATCAACAACACTTCTGCAAAGTGCTGAAAACGGAACAGTTTGCAGGCAGAGGTTTTTCAACACCACAAGCTCTTTCGTGAGGAGCTCAAAGGGACTCCTTGAAGCAGTGCCACAGTAAAAGAAGAAAGGAAGTACAGTAACTTCTCTGGTGAGTACAGGAAGTGGAGAACACTGTACCTGCCCACCTCAGAGGCAAGTAAACTGTTGATCTTTGCTTGTCCCTCATTCCACCCCTTGACCATACTGATTGCATCTGCATTTTTTAAATTAGTTTTTACTCAGAAAACCCAGGAGGTGTTAAGACCTCGGCTGTTTCTTTTTGCTTCAGAATAGCACACTGTGCAAAGTTTTCAGGTGTTTTTCCCTCCCAAGCCCCCATTTCTGACCCTCTTGCACAAAAGCACCCACATGTTCATCTCCAAACTCCCTTAAAAACTGGGTCTGGTAACACCCAGCCAGGAAGGGCATGCAAGGGCAGCATTGATACATCCCATTTATCAAGCCAAGAACAGGACAGAAACATGACGTCCTCTCCTCTCTGACCTCCATCTCTTTAATCTCCAAGCAGTAAAACTAATACATGACAAGACCAGGTACAGAATGTGATTTCCAGATATTCAGGTTCAGCTCTACCCACCCAAACAGACTAAGGCTCCAGATGGCAGCCAGAACAGCTGGCTTTCCTGAAGTTCCAGTATCACAAGGCTAAGACCACCATCATGTGGCTGGCACATGGTCCCACTGAACAGTGACAAGACAATCACGCTTGGCTCTTCCCATCTCACCACGCAGGCGTTTCAGAAAACACAGCAGTTGCCACAGAGGATCACAAGATTTTAGTGTGGTGTAAGCACCCTGTGATGAACTGCAGAGCTGCTGAGTGCCAGTATCACCCTCCAGGCATGTGATCCTCCTTGGGAGTGATTCAGATGGCAGCCAGGAATGGCAACTAAGCAATTTTAGGAGAAAGGGACTTAACTGAGATAATTTTCTTTGCATCTACAGACAGGTGATCTGTAACCCAGCAGCCAGCTATAACATTACAAAGATATTTCTGCATCCCCTTCTATCACCACCTCCGGACAACACAAAGGGATGAAAAAGTCCTCACTCTTGTTTCTCTGGAAGCAAACAAGTCCTAGAAACTCTGGTCCTCCCCCAAGGCTATTTCAGCAAATAGAAATCTTTTGATGGACCTTGGATGATGGTCCTGTTTCTTTACCTGGTATCAAGTTGTTCATTTAGAGAAGCTACCAACTGCCAGGACACATTAACATCAGACCCAGGGCCTGCCAGGGAAGTCTGAAAGACAGATTAACACCCTCCCAAGGAGCTCCAGTGACTGCAGTACACAACTGACTCAAGTGCCATACCAGAGGATGGGAGCCCACTTTCCATCATAAAGCCCTTCTAAATGAAACGAGTATTTTAGCAAATTAATTTTATTCAAAACAAAATCCCAACAAAGGAAAAATAAGACAAAAAGTGCTCTAGGATGATGCTTTTTAATTGTTATTTTTATATTTTTAAAAACAAATCAAACCATTAAAAATATTACAGACATGTACTGAAATTTCCTGTACAACAAATATGAAAACAATAAAATTTGTACATCATTTCAAGATATTCAACAGTCACTTATTTGAAACACATCAACTTTTCCCTTCTTAAGCAGGCCCCAAATGGGAAAAAAGGGTAGAACAGAAATGCAAGAGATGCAATTGTCACACAGTGGAGCTTTCAGTGGACAGCTTTAAATAAGCAACAGTGAGAGAAAACACTGACCAAAGAGACAGATCTCAGCAATTTTAACACAGAGAACATCAGAGGGCAGGAAGAAAACATTTGCAGGAATTCAAGTCACCTTGACCAAGACAGATCCACAAGGTAGTGGAGCATTACCTGTAGTCCTTCCTGCAGAGACATCCTGTAAGGAATGTCCTACTTACTCACACTGACACTATGCCCAACTTTATGTTTACAACAGTTTAGGCCTTACCAACTTTTTCCACCTATACACAGAATCAACAGGTCATTTACTTCAACCTTCAGTCTCTTCTCACAATGAGTCAGTTTTGGAAAAAACACCTGCACACAGTTCTTTAAAAATGGATACTCATTAGATGATGGCACAAGTGAGAATTTGATGCCTGCTTCCAACACCAAAATAATGGGACAGATTCATCTGTTTTCTGTAACAGGATCTGGGCAGTGGTTAGGCAGAAACACACACTCATTTTCTGATGTTCTGCTGCAACAGAATAGAAGCAACATGATCTAGCATGGAAGACTCATCTCCCTCTCCTCTATGCTATACAAAACAAGGGCCTTCTGAAGCAAAAGAGCACTTGCCACCCAAAGGCAAACAAGTTCTTGGGAGACCTGGAATAACGAATACTGGCTCTGTGCTCTGCACAGACGTGCAGTAATTAAAAGAGTAAGAGAGTTAAAGAAAATAACATGACTGTAAAGGGCAGACTTTCCTCCCTCCCAGTTCCTTTGGAATGGTTCTTTTGGTCCAAGTGGTTTATCTTTGTCATCTGACAGCAGCTTAGGAAGAATGCAGGTGAGAGATCCACTTTGTGGGCTGCCAGTTTGGGTGGAGCTGGGCAGGATCATGAACCTCACGATGAGGGTTTTTTAAAGTATTTCCAGAGAAAGAGAAACAAAATTATATTCAAGAACCCACAAGTGGCTGCTACAAAAAAACAAACAAACAACAAAACCGAACCCCAAAACCTAACAACCAAAAGTGCACTGTGGTTTGTCCTCCAGTTTTGCTCACACAGCACACCACAGTTTCACACCAGGTTGTAAAAAATTCCTCAGGATATTTGTAAAGTTACAGTTGTGCACCAGGAATTCCTATGTTCTCCTTCAGCTGACATTGGATCCTGTGAGGTTGCCAGGTTCCACTGTAAAGCCACATATACTCCTAGCATCTGTAGCTTTTTCTGACAACTCTACTAAAACAAAGAAAAACTCCCAAAACAACAACAACAAAAAAGCAGCAGAATTCCAGGGACTCGGGTTATTAAACCTTCATAAGATTTTTTCCCTGCTTTATAGCTATTCTATAGCATTATTCATAAACTTCATATTCATCTGCAATGCAACCAGTGCAACAATCCAAAACCCAAAAACCAGACCCTCCCCCCCCACCCCAAGCTACCTAAGTCCTTCATTGGTAATGCCTTCCTAAGTCTAACAGTTATGTACCAGCAAAATAAATCCAAATCTGATCCTTGACTTGTGAAATCAGCAAACGGGGGATTTCTGCTTGTTCCTTCTGTTTCTAAAAGGACCAGTCAAAACAAAAGCAGCAGTATATTGCAAATAATTACAAAACAATTACACTGGATCAGTGAGATGCAGGCAGGTTAAGATGTGTCTCAGTTTTGAATGGCTAAAACAACCAAGAAATTTGTCTTTACAGCAGAATTTTGTGCAATGTCTTTTGGTAGAAACGGTAAAGCCAGTCAATCCATTTGGGAGTGCTTGAACACTTGGAACCTTAGTTTCAACATTTTCACAGATTTATATATTTGAGGAAAAACAACAACAATGATAAAAAGACACCAACCTGAGAAAAACTCTATTAGAGTGAGCATTATTCAGTAAATCATATATTGCACCTTTAAATAAATCATTATAAATTGTATAAAAACAGAAATATCAGCCAGGAACAGGGAGGAGCTGTTCTGTCCTTCATCCACACCCCCACACACCCCCCCGCACACACATTCACAGATTCACTTGCTCTGTTTTTAACTACAGTTAAAGCTCGGAGTGACAGACCACACTCCTTTTTCCTCTGGCAGAGGCACCGAAACATTAAGGCAGGGGATATTTGTGGTGAAATGCAAAAACAAAGCTCACCTCCAAACTTCTGGAGAGTCCTGCCAACAGTGCAACTACAGTTAAGTTTGACATAAGCCTTATTTAAAAATCTGTGTTCTCATTAAGAGTTTCAGTACAAAAATAGAATCTCTGCTGTTTTTTTTTTTTCTAGAGTAGCAACTAGAAAAGGCACAATTTCCAAGTATAAATGTCCATTTGAAGGAGCCATTTGTACTCCTTTTTTAAATAAAAAGGAACACAGAAAAAAAAATAGATCACAGAGGCACATATCTATTAACTAAGTAACCAGATACAGTAGATAAAATATGTTCCTGAAACTTATAATTAAATATATTGAAACAGCCCACAAGCCTGGTGTCTGTAAATGAAATCATATAAAATTGTAATAAAAAGCTTGTGTTATTATTTTAATATTTAGATTCTAGTTCACTGTTCATACTGCAAATGCTATTTCACCTATCAGTACTGTTAAATTCCCAAGAAAAAGCAAGATTCCTCTGTTAACTTTAAAAAGTTTTGCTTGGGTTTTGTTGTTTGGGTTGTTTTAACATCAATCTGCAGCTCCTGCCAGCATTGTGTTTTTCCTCCTGTAGATCACACCTTCGAATGCAGACAGAACTGGAGAAGCCAGACGTGAGACACTGCACACAATCCCAGGAAACACAAGTCGAACACCTCCCTTTCCTATGGGCAGGCAACACCTCCTGGAGGCACTGGGTTCCTTCTGGGCTATGTGTGGTAGCCATTGGCCTTCCCAAAGGCTGGCCCAGGTGTGAAATTTTCATAGATTGCCATTGCTGTCACGTTTTGGTAGATAAGGTCAGTTTTCCTCTCTCTCTGGGATTTAATGATATCCATGACACACTGGTTTAGGAAGACGTACTGGTCCTGATGGGAGAAAAAGAGAAGGTAATGCATTTCTAAAAAATACCTGATTTTGGAAGTAATTCTGCTTCTGAATATAGGTTTGGCCACTGCACTGTTATCACAGAGCTTGTTTTAGAACTCTCATGTATAGTTCATAGAAAACACGGCTGGAAAGGACCTCATGATGTCATCTGATCAATCCCCCCATAAAAAAAACTAGGATCAAGTTTTGCTGTCTAGAACTAGGATCTGTCAGGCCTAACACTATCCTAACAGACTTGCATGATGGAGATTTTACACCCTTTTTCAAATCAGCTTGAGTTAGTCCACACACCTTTCTGGATCAAAGTGATAATTTCAGCAGGAACACTTGGATTCCTGCAGAACACAAAAGTGAAGAGGCACACCGAGACCACTTGACTCTAGATAATTCTGGCTCACAGCTAAAGGATAAAACCCACATGGGTAAAAAAAGTCTTCAAAAAAGTCTGCTTCACGATTTGATTCCTTCCAGCTGCAAACACCAGTCCTGCAAAGTACTCTGTAAGGAGACTGCTTGGATGTACTATAGTCCCTGGCTGCACCTACTTTTGTGGGGAGGAGGCAGGAAGGAGGGAAGTTAAATGAAGAGCAATTTTATCTCCTTAGTATCTTACCCTCCCTGTAATTCAGACTACATCTGGACGGATTATGCACATTTGAGGAATGTGCTGCTGGATGGGAGAGAGCCTCACCTCAGTCTGCACCATGAGGGGTCGGTGCATGCGGAGGTCGTACACCACCCCGTACACATCCACCGTGTTCTCCATCTCCATCTGCTGGATCAGGCGGTCAATGGCGATGAACGTCCCCGTCCTCCCGACGCCAGCGCTGCAATGACACCAACAGGCTCTTGGTGCTTCCTCTCAACCCCCTGCTCACTGCTGGCCTGATGAAAAGCCAGTGAGGCCAGGATGATGCCTCCTATTACTTCAGTGGCATGGGAAATAAAAGCCTTGGCAGTACAGAGGGGTGGCTCTTACCACCACCAAGAAGGGCTTCTCAGCCTCACTTGTGCACAAGATTATATATACAAGCTCTTGAAAGAACAGCTTTTTCAGCTCAGTCTTCCAGGCTAGGAGAGATGCTCTGTTCTAACAACATTTTGTATCACTTCCTTTGCTATCTACACAGCACTGCTAGTTTCTGAAGCACAGGGCAAAGGTTTTAGTTTGGCAGGGCAAATAACCCGTGTCCTTAGGCAAAGAGACTTTGGTTTTAATCTCACCGAAATAGAACTGAGTGTAAAAAAACCACAAGATAAAAGTGTGCCTAACAGAAACACCTTCTTCCTACCTGCAGTGCACCAGAGTAGGAGAGTCCATTGGATTCTGGCTGTTGTACTCGTGAACAAGGTGCCTGAAGTTGATGAGAAGGTCTGT
>QWTY01020172.1:0-52422 GCA_008033365.1 Pseudorectes ferrugineus | reverse complement strand
AAGTTTGCCCCTCCTTTTCAGAGGCTTTTAGTTTACACATTTTGGGGCCTGGTGTCCTTGAACAGCAAACCTACAGAGGCTTTGTTATGTCTAACCAGCATGAGAGAACAGTAGTTAACAGGCCACACAAAACTTCAGAGTTACACACTGGGCAGTACAGGATTTGAAAAATATAAAAGTTAAAACCTAAGGCATCAATCCTATTGACTGTCTCCTTGAAGTCTGCTTTCCTGAAGTTCAGGGACATATCTTTACTTGACTTAGAAGCTTGAGGACTGCAAATTCCACCTGTGATCACTGCAGCCCAGGCTGCCTCCAATCTTGATGTCCCCAGTTAGCTCACTGACACTGCTGACCTACAGATCTAGAAATGCCTTCCTTCTGCTAGGGCTGTGTACTCTGTGACTTAAGAAGATATCCTCCATGCCTTCCAGGAATCTCCTGGATTGCCTGGACCTTGCTGTGGTGGTGTTTCAGTACCTTATGTAAAAGTAACTGCATTGTGCTGTGCAAAGGAAGCTGCTGCATTA
Organism: Pseudorectes ferrugineus; assembly: GCA_008033365.1. Lineage (NCBI taxonomy): Eukaryota > Metazoa > Chordata > Aves > Passeriformes > Pseudorectes > Pseudorectes ferrugineus. Next base: position 51,892 of record QWTY01020172.1, on the reverse strand, counting down.
AAGACATTGCAGCCTTGTGGGTATGCCATTGAATGGAGTAAGAGAATTAGTGTTACATGGAGGAGGAAGGAGCTGAGAAAGAAGGAGATTAAATGAGTCTCAGAAAGAAATCTGTAATAAAATTATTTAAACTGGAGAAAAATCTTCCTGAACAGGCCAATCTCACAGCCTAAATATGCTTCAAAGTGTTTTCCCTTAGAAAAAGTAACCAGATACGTGTTGGCTATAGGCTCCCCTTTTAACCACTTGATATAACAGTTGCTTCTGGATAATGCCCTGGTGGTTTCAGGCAGATGACTCTTTTTTTGCAAGGTACATAGGGTATACTGTATTAATTTAGCCGCATGGGGTGTTAGATAGAAATGCCTTTGTGCACTGATCATTTTTGAACTCATCTTCAGGTTCAATGAATTGCATATTTGTTTGTTTTGGTGGCTTGAGAAATCCCTCTATTCTTTTTCATATCTGAAATGGTTCATACTAAAGCTTTCATAATACCCTTCAGTTTCTGTGTTAAATTGATGTTTAAATTGGAATGAAAGTAGGAATCTTGGCAGTTTAGATAATTTACTTCATCTGGTGGCCAGCTATGTTAACAATCAGATCATATGCCAGCATTTACACTAGATGAAAGAAGTCCCTGGGGCACTAGAACTGCATTTTAGAAGCAGACTGAAAATACAGTTATGGTCTTTGTTTCATCGTTTTATTCTGTAAAATGGAAAATTATTTTAACTGGAATTTTTAAGTGTTAAAAGTGTAATGTAAAGGTTATGTTGAGGGCTATTTTGGGAATATTTGCCTTGGAAGCTGAATGACAATTGATCAGTATTCTGGACATGAAGCGTTCAGCACAATGTCAGCAAATTATGTCTTTTTATTCCGATGTATCGAGCACTTGGAGGAAATGGTATATTGTTAGCATATGAATAACATCAAAGCCCCACATTGCAAGATGTATTTCAGTCTTCTGGAATAAAATGCATGGCCTCCCCTTTATGTATTTAAGTGCCTCCCCTTGTAATATAGTGCATGCTTGAACCTGAAAGCTATTTCTTGTCTAACATGGACAAACTGTATTTCAGGATTCAATTGCTGGTGCATGACTGCACATTCCATCACTTGGCAAAAACATTTGTAATATCAAATTGGCTTCCTGCTTGAAGAGTACAATATGTTTGATTAAAAATAAGGTTCATGTGGGAAAAGGTCTGTGGGGTTTTTTTGGTTGTTTTTTCTTTTTTTTTTAAGAGCAATTCTCACAGAATGCATTTAACATCATCTGTATTTCCCTGATAATAGTAGTGACTATAACTACCCTGCATGAAAAGTATGAATTTAAACAGTACATTACATCCGAGGTTATTCTGATTTTGCCTTCATTATTGTCTCCTGTGACACCATTTCTGAAATTAAACCAAATTAAGAAAATAACCAGAAGTAAATCCCAGAGATTTACTGTATGGCTGTCCTTAAGGAATATGCTTTACTTCTTTTATTGTCCTCTAATAAAGACAAGCACGCACTCTTTTACCTTACCATATACAAGAAAAATTCTCCTAGCTTGAAAATCTCAGCTATAATGAGACTGTGGGATGAGTGCTTGTTTGAGAGTCTATCACAGGCAGAGAATTTCCAAATACTTAAACTATTTAGTCCATAGTTTAAAGGCTATAGGTAAGAAAGTTTTTTTACAGTAACCATCAGCTACTTGTTTACAGATATGTTTGGCTTGTGAAAATTTCACTAATTTTCCATAGTAACTTTGTTTACTGGCTGTGTAGAAAAGCCCTTGTAATTGAGGGTCAGTATAAATTAAATTAGAAACATTTAACACTAGTATGAAACTGGTAGAAATTGGAGGCTCCTCACGGATTAGGAAACTGTCAGTATTCTGAATCTATTCCAATTCACACCAAGGATGTGTCTTCCTCAGATCACTTTGTGTATCAAATTGATTTTGGTTTCTCTGCTTTTTAATATCGGTTACTACAAATTTCCTCTTATTTTAATTATACTTTTTAAAACAGCAACATGATGGATTTCGCAACTCCCCTTTCATTCATGTTTATTGTTTAAAAATTCAAAAACCATTGTACCTGAAAAAACTATTATTACTCTGCAACATTTCCAGCACTAGAGGCTCTGGCTAGATTCTGCTTTGCTGCTCTTTCTCAGCAACACTCTGATCCACCAGAAACACTTGAGTACATGTTTCACTTTGGGTCCAAGAATAATAGCACTACTGAAGTCAAGGAGACTGCAAATGTTTAAGTGCTTTGATGGACAGGGGACAAACAGTGTCCTTCGCTGAAAATGACAATACAGGTGGAAGAGGGGGATTGATTTGTAACATGGTTACTAAAAATGGCATTGCTTACTCTATCACCTTCTTACCAATATGAAATACCACTCAGATACTTAGGAAATACTTATTAAATTAATATTTTGAAAGAAAGTATAGTTTTTTTCCTAAACCAGTTACTGCATGATGCATATTTTAAGCTCCCAACTAGACACTCATAAAACTAAACAACTGATGCCTTCTCACATGGAATGTACAGTTCTTGTTTCATGCAAGGCAAAGAGTGTGAAAGAAAGAAAATTAAATCCAGAAAATCCATCAATTTGCTGTCCACACCTGCCTTGCTTTAAAATAAAATTATAACAGTCACTTTTGTTTTCCCAAGTATTTCTCCATCACTTAACTGATGAAGTTACAGTAACCCATTTTTTATTTTTTAAAAGGACACTTGGGAAAAATAGTTCCTTGAAATGAATATATAATTTTAAAGGGTGAATCAGCCAATAGTGTGATGACTGCATATCTGGGATTATTTCTGGTCTTGCTGCAGTTAAACATGTGCTGAAGATTTAAAGACATCCCAGGTGGTCTAAAACTCTTACCACCCAGTCTGACTTTGGTTTTAGTATACTATAAATAAGTGTCAGAAACCACACATTGTTATTAAGCAGTGCTGCACTAACTCTTAGAACTGGCAATAACTGAATAAGTCAGTGGAAATGGTGTGTTAAAATGAATGAAAATAAGACTAATAGACTTATGCTTTTAACAGAATAACTCCCCATCACAGAAGCCTAGCTCTACCCCTATACATCATTTGTTTATGAAAGGTGTGAGTAAAGAGTATACTAACTGACTGTCAAGTGTATATGAAAGCAACAAATGAAATCCCACAAGATAAAGTCCTCTTTAGAATTAGAAACATATAATATTATTTGCATTGATTTCCAGATCATCAGACTTGTGGCAAAGGCCCCTGCAAGAAATGTATAGGTGTTTTCAACAGGATCTTGAAAAATGTTAGAGACAGTTTTGGCTTTAAAAGGGTTATAAGCTGTTAAATAGTTACTTTTCCTAACAGATCCCAGTCCCGGAAACACCTGTGATAAAGAGGTTTGTGCTGATGTGAAAATTGGCAAAACACTCCAACATTTGCTGAATAAAACTGGGATGAAAATCTTTCCAATGAATTCTTAAGACAATTGAGGTATGACGCAACAATTCTACCCTCTTAGCATTTGCTAAATAGAAATAGAAAAAATACTGCAATTGAGTTACTCATAAAGTGAAAGAAGTGGGATGAAAAGGGAGCTAAGGACTTTACTTCTCTGCAGAGGAAATACAAATAACTGTGCAGATTCTTTATGCATGTTTAGCATACGTCAAAGATAACTGAAGGAAGAGTTAAGGATTAGAAAAGGTACGTAGGGTTGACAACTACACTTTGCTGATGTAAATGCTTATTTGTGCTAAAACCTCACAGAAAAAAAGAAGATGAAAATATTTTTCAGTGAGTTTGGAGACCAGTTTCTGTTTACCATTTGTCTAAACCCCAAAATGCCAAATTGGAGGGAGGGGGAAATAGGAGCAGACAACAAAGATAAAGATGAGTCCATACTACCTAATTTTGTGTAATCACATTCTAGGCTCCTCGTCCCTCAGTTTTCGCTTGTTCACTTAGAGAGAAAACATTTCTTCTTGAATTCTGTTGAGAACGTCAAAAACCTGAAGGAGACTGAAACCATGTTAAGCTTGTTGCTGTGGAGTACCTAACGATCACCTCAAGCATTCTTTATTTGTTGCAGTCATTCATAAGATCTTTGAACTATTCCTTCTCTTGGTTCCTGTTATTTGAACCAGCAGGAGACTGAAAAGGACAAGACTATAACTTACTGCTGTGTTCAGAGGGCTACAATCTTGTGAATTCTGTTTCCCGCTGACATGAAGAATAGGAAGAGAAGAGCAGAGTAGCAGTACAATATATCATGATGGTATCAAACCTCTGTGCTCTGGATGGTTTGTTTGATCACCTTTTAAAGGATCTGTAATTTTAACATTGTTGTGACCTCATCTGTAGGTCAGTGGAAGAGGAACTTCTGTCCTTGCTCCTGCCCTTCTTATCCTTCACTATTATCTAAAGGCAATGTATTTTTTTGGGAGTGAAGCTAATGAAAGCAAAGCCCTAACAGGGAAAAAAGTAGTGAGAAGTTGAGAAGAAAATAAATTAGAAAAACTCCACAGCGAAACATAAAACTACTCAAAGGTTTCTTCCTTGCCATTATGTTACAGTAAAAAATTGTATTACTTGTGATGAAGTAATTACTTTCCAACTACATGGGCCTAGGTAAAATGAAAAACACAGACTTTTTTTACAGTGTTAAAATAATTTAATCTGAAATTATTCTTTACAGTAAAGTGCATCAAAACTGGCACTCATTAATACTGCTTCCTTTAGATCCCAAGTAGAGTTTTTTCATTCCTTTAATTTGACTGTGTTCACATGAATAACCCAAACAAAGGGTCGTGAAGAAAAGCAACACTGAATCATCATCGCACTTCTTAACTCTTGTCAGTTTACTATTGTCTCACATGTATTGTAATCTTGGGTCTCAGCCTTGCACAGAAAGCATAAACATTTCTCTACGTAATCTTCAAGTGCAGTAGATTGTTCAGAGCTGGGGAATTTAATCCCAAATTAATGAATGTTTTTGTATGATCACCAAGTCAATATGGCAGGCAAGATCAAGTGTATGGAAAAAAGATTCAATACTGTAAAATTATAATTATTCTGAAGATTGTTTTTTGGCTTTACTGTGTGTACATATGAATAAAAATAGTACTCAGGGAACCTTAGACTCATTGTACCTCCGCTAGTGCTGAACTTTGCTTATACTAAAGCATAACTCAGTGGTGGCCATATCAAGCAATATTTAGAGTTTTGTGATAGTCATAAGGTGTCTGCTCTTTGTATAGCAGTTCATTAAAGCATTTAGCTGGGTAAGTTCTGGGTAAGCATTTAGCTGGGTAAGTTCTCCTTCTTCCTGTGGTTCTTACTTGTGTTCTTGCACAAGTATTTCTCAGAAATATTAGATGTGTGACAGAAATCTGAATTTTAACTTGCATACTCTATCTGCAAAGCATGATTTGATTAAATGGAGTTTAATTGCTGCGTCTGTAACTACTGTCTACGTTTTATTTCTGCTACTGCTGTGTGAACTACAGGTTTTCTGGTAGAATCAATCAGTAATGGGACAAATGGGAGTAAAATATGCGTTGTGATCTTTCCATGTAAGTCAGTCCTGTGTACTAGGAATCTGATCTTTTTTGGTGCATATAATTTGCAATTCTCATGTGACCTTTTGTAAGTTTCTTAGAATTATGGCAATATACAGGTAAGTTGATTTTTAAAAAGCATTTGAAAAGGCGGTCATATTTGTTTTGCAGGTAATTGAACTGGTGTCATAATTTAGCTTTTTATTCCCTTTGAACTTTTCAGTTGATATTTATTTATCACATGCACCAGTATGGAGCTGATGGTGTTCTGTCTTGTAGAACTAAAAATATAGGGTTGCTTTGATTCCTTAAGAGAAAACGGAAATAATTATCCACAGATATCAGGTATTTTAGTGCTAACTACAGTCTAAGGTGTAATGACCTTTTTTTTTCTACCAGTTTTCTTTAATGGAGTTTGCTATTGATAGCTAATAGTGGTTTTTTGTTTGTTTGGAGGTTTTTCGGTTATTCTTAGTTGTTGTTTTGTTTTGTTTTTTGTAGTTTTTCTGGACTAAATTACCGTCTTACTAAATCATTAAGGCCGGGCTCTGTAGCCATGAGTTTATTGATTTGTGTGTGTGTGTTAACAAACAAAAAATGCTAATCGGTTACAGAAATTGGTTTGATGACCTATTGGTTGCTTTTCTGATAGTTAAATGACTTTCAAAAGGATGATTTTGACCACTGGTTAATGTGGCAGGTATATTTTGATATGTTTTCTTCTTTTAAATCTGCTTAAATCTGCTTAAAAATTTTGAGGGAAGTGACTCAGTGACTGTAAATTTTGGAAGAGGTAAGAAGCAGTGTTGCTGAAATAACAGTAAGAGACCTATGTATCAGGTGACTCACATCACTATGTATGATGAAGTAGCTGAGCACTGGATTTTATGGCATGCAATATTCTATGAAAAGTACACCAGTAAAAGAGAACCCTACTCTGTGAGTTAAGGTATATATTTCACTCCTGGTAACACATACAAAATGCAGGAGCTCAAATATTACAACGTGGAAATTAATATGTATTGGTGATCTTCAGACAATGGTGGTACTGTGTCTACGAAAGTCTGGAGTTTCTGCTGTGAGCTTCCATAAAGGTTATTGGTCTTTCATGCAGCATGTCCATAAATCAGTGAGGTTTAAATAGCACTGCCCTCTTGAACACCTGCTTATTTGCCTTGAGAAAATTCTGTAGCATTTTAAACGTCACTTTATGACATTGTAAGTAATGCCTGCTCTAGAAACACTTGGAAGAGCCATTAAAGTTAAGGGTCTATCAGCATTTCATTATAAAGCTTGATTTCAAGGGGTTTATAACTCAGCCATTTAAAAATGCATTTCACTGAAACTTGTTATGTGACTTATTGTGGTTTTTTAGTGTTGGACAAATTATTTCAGGTGGTCTTTTTACTTGTGGGAGGAGGAGTGGGCAAGGATTGTAGATATATGTAATTTTTCTTACAGAAGAGTATTTTTCTTATAGACAACAAGCTTTAAATACAGAAATTTTATTTCCATACAAAATGTATTTCTGATTATGTACTTTGAAAGATCTTATCATGTCATATGAACTAAAGAGCTTTCAGTTATCATACTCTATATGTGCATCCTTAATGTATATGAAATTTCTTTTCAAAGGGAATTTTAGGCGACCTTATTTATTGCTTTCGGTTTTAACAAATGGTATTAGGTGCTTTGTGTAATGGAACACTACACTGAACATCTAAATTAGTGCTTATAATGATTTTATTTATAAACACCGTTTTTGTTTTTTAAAAAAATCTGTCAAGCAACGTCTTTATTGGCTGCCAAGTACCTCAGTGTTATACTTTGTTCACTACCCATCTGATTCTTGATAGGAGATTGAAGGGTGACATTTGAAACGCACAGACTGACTTTTTTGATCAGAAGTAACTTTGTGAAGAATTTGATTAACAGAGTTTTCTGAAATCAAAGAAAAAGAAATGAAACTTTTGTTACTGCTCTTTTATAGAGTTTATATAAAGTGCTATAACACATACCTTTATGGGAAGGCATGCAAAATGGAATAGTGGAAGAAACAGCTTTGTTCTGAGGTGCTGGTAAACATTCTAAACTTTAGAGATAAAACAGCACTTGAAATTCATGAGTAAACTCACTGAGAGTGGTTGTTAGTCCAAGATGTAAGCAAAATATACCTTCAGCAGAAACCACTGTTATGTGAGTTGTCTATTACACTGTATGCCATTTTCAGTGTCAAAATTATCTGGAAATCTGTAGAAGGGCAGTAAAAAGTCATGGTCTTTACCCTGAAGGGTAAAGAAATTTTTTCTTTTTAATAAGATATTTAGTTGTACTGTTACTTATGACTTAATGTTCTTTAATATGATATCTTGACAAATTACCCTGATTATGCATGAGTGGGAAGTCATCTTTTATTTAGTTTGGTGAACATTGATTTAGAAGTTGTTTAGTATTTACTTTCTCTTTTTATTTGCTCTTTCGACTTAAAATCTGGATAATTGCAACTCAAAGCAGATGTTTGACCTTTATGTATGAAAGTAAATTACCTAAAGGATACTATAAGGATTTTGCATTCCCTAATGGGGAACAAAGGAATGTGAAGGTCAAGTAGTGACTTAAGTTTATCTGAATTTGTGTTTGAATTCAGTCAGCTGGCTTCAGAGCTGTAATTCAGTCAATAACTTTTTGCCTTGTTTTGACTTCCAGAGAACACATCCACAACTTACAAAATCACAGGTTAGGGAGAAGCTTTGGTACATGTCGTGTCTAGTATGAGTATTTGTAGGAAGTTTCTGGTAAAAGTGAACACAGCCAGTCTGCAGAAGAGCTGGGACCCCATTCTGGATTGGGAGGATGTTTAATTTTCTCCTTTGTGCATTATCAGAAGATAAAGTTCCAGCACAAAATGATATAGATATGTGGGTGGATGCATGTGTACATGTTTATATGTATTTCTAGGTAGTACAGAGCTAAATTATGCATAGTGTAAATGCAAATTTTTGAGTATTTTAGCTCCTTTCTTGCTGAGCTATTTTTACAGATGCCTCTGACCATTCATCCAGATTTAACTTTGCAGTCACCACCCAAGTGAACAGGTTGAAAACAGAAGTCATTCCCTACAGGCTAGAGATTGCTTGTGTTTTTCTGTACTGGTCTTATATTTTTGGCAGTCCAACTGAAATCAACTCTTGTTTTCTCATTTACCTGCTGTATCTAACTGTCATATTGTTGTATTATGCATTGATTATAGAGATTATCAAGGCTATAGAACAATGGCCCGAGTTCTCTACTTGCCTCCCATATCCCAGATTCCTATCAGTTTATAGACTGGCATTCAGTGTTTCTGTTTCACATGGCCTCTGGTGTTTCTGCACTGCCCAGTCCAGCCGAGCTTGAACACGAAATGTATCATTGCTTCTTGGTTAGGGAGGTGCTCTAAATGACCTCCAGAAAGCTGTCTAGTCCCTTATCACTGTGAACTCATTTTTTGCCTGTGAAGGGTGTACGTGAAGTGAGTCAGTGGGAATCAGATCAAAGTAAAGGACATTGAAAACACAATAGTATTTCCAGATTGACCTGCACTGCTACAGGGCCTTTCACATACACAGAAACAGAGCTGTGTATCTCAGTTGCCAAGTGAGTGAAACACAAATTTTATTTATTTATTTAAAAAAAATATCTTACTGTAAATCATATTTTGATCCAGATCATGACAGCAAATGCATGACCGATCTCAAGCAAATGACACAATCAACATTTATAATTTCCAGGGTTAGACTGAAGCTAGTACGACTGTTGGGTCCAAGACTAGCAATAAATTTGTGGGAGATGGACATTAGAATTTCATGGGTTTATGACCATTGCAGTTGTAGTTTTGGGGTGTGTTTTCTGATCTGGGGCTTCTGTTGCATTGATCACCTTTGCTACCGTTTTCTGAGTAATCCCAGAATCACAGAATATGTCTGTGCAAAAGTAATGAAAACATGTAACAGATAACTAGTGATTTATCCTGGCAAAGATTTAACTGGTTGCTACTAGCAAGTATACTTAAAGCTGGGATTAGAGGCTTAGCAAAAGCATGAATGCATAGCTAAATATATATCAGCTGCTTAGTGTTTATAACTGTGATATTGCCACTAGCATTACAGCAGTGTCCCAGACAGAGAGCGTTATAAATTCCCCATTACACTAAATGTAAAGAGGTCTTTAGTGCTGACAGTGATTGCCCTTACCTACACTTGCTTCATAGCTCTTCCTCCTTTAGGAGGAGGGAAAAGAAGTAAAAACTGCTAATTCAGCAATCTGTTGTTGGTTATATGACATTACAGTTGTTCTCATTCTTACCCAGTGAGATTTTCCTCCCAGCGTTCAGGAAAGGCAACTTATAACACATCTGAACTTCTAAACTTCCTTCTAAACTCTTACTCATAAATCATCTTCAGTTAATGATTTTCTGTTCAGTCACCAGGCACTGAAATATCTTGGGCTGAGATTGTCTGTTTTGTACTGTGGGTCTGGAAGTGAAGTCATGCTCATCTGCCATGGGCTGCAGACTGGAGTGTCTGCTGCCGCTGTGGCTCCCTCAGTACAAGACCACAGTACAATCTGGCTGTATTTTTTTCCTGAAAAAGGCAAAAGGGAGTGGAAAGCTAACAGTTTCTGTGTGTTGGTGGCTAGGATTGACATGGTTTCTGATCAGCAAATGTATAGAGGTGAAATACAAATTTAGGTGTCTGTAGTTACAATTCTTGTCTTTGTACCGTAGAACACAAGATGACCAGAAATAATAATGATAAATGCTCTGTCATTGTCTTGCCATTGACTTATCCTCTGTAACACTGGAAGGGAAAAGACACATCACTAATTGCCTGTTAGGCTGACACAAGGGTAAAAATTTCCAATGGCCAGTGGTATATTCTTATCTATTCTGCTTTCCTTGACAGCCTTAATTCATATTTAGAAGCTCTTAGGATGAAGATTCATTTTTGAAAGGTGTACATATGAGCCAGTGCTTGGTCCTCAGCACCATTTACTCCCTCTGCAAATATCAAATTCCGTTGACATGGAAGCTAAAGTCCCTGTGGTAGTAACTCATTGTAGTTCCTGTTTTCCAGTACCTATAATTTTGCTGCCAGCTGTTTTTATCTGATCCTTAATTATAAGGTGAGTGTTTACACTCCGCAATGGAGCAAGTCAATTATCTAACTCAAATCACTGAACAGCCTTCACTGACATGCAAAACGGATCCATTTTTTCATAAATCTTTTTCCTGAGATTGGAGTGTAAAAATGCCTGTAATAACCATCTGAGTGAAGCATCTGACTACTCTGGGTAAGTTCCTGCTCTTCTATTATAAAAAATCATCTGACTTCAGTTCAGACATTTATTTGTCAGCCAACAGTTATGCCCCATTTTCAGAAACATTAAGAACAGTCACAAATGGAGGTTTGAGGAGGCTATAGAAAGATGAGGGAATGGAGTGTATTTATATTTTTCCTGTCCAGCATAAAATTGGAAATGCTTCAAGTCAGCACTTTAAACAAAAACCCTCTTTGGAATGGTGATGTGCTCAGCAGCAGCCCAGGAAAGGTGCAAATGAAAATATACCAGATGGTAGGAGTTGCTGAATACTGAATTCTGAATTTACTTCATTGTATGCATATGTATTCACAGGTCATTCTATCATTTTATAAATAATGGAGGAAATTACTTATGTTTCCTTACATAACACACCAAGATCATGGCATAGTCATTACATCATCTGACTTTCTGAGGGCAAAGTACTTTATAAAAACAAACGTGCCTGTGGGAGACTCCCGCTTTATATAGGCCCTTTTAAAGAGTTTTCCAGTTGCTTTTACAGAAATATATTTGGGGTTTTTTAAAGAAAACTGTAATTTATTAAAAAAAAAAAGACAAACATAGGCAGTAAAGGCAGGAACAGAAGACTCAATTCTCACTGTTAAGGATAAGACATGCACAGGATAATGCAAAATAGATAACAGCATGCATGACTTGCTGGGAAGAGGATACAGATACACAAATGTGATATGTAGACAAAAAGTAAAAAGTCTTATATATCATCTATGTACTGTACTCTCTTATTCAATTAATACTTCTAATTGTGGATCCAGAGAACTTATCCCTACTGTTTTTCTTGCCAAGTGAAGTACTTAAAAAATGACCCAGATGAGCCCTGGTAAGGGACATTGTCTGTGCTGGAGAGGAAGGCAAAAAAACCTCAGGGACATAATGTCCCAAATTTTCATCCTTGCTCATCTTAGATGGCACATCAGGAAGGTGGACAAAGCCCTGCTCCACATCAGGTACTTGCCCCTCTTTCTGCTCTGCACCCCTGACACACTTCCCTCCTATGCCATTGCAGCTCCCAGGGGAGTGGAGGGAAACAAGAAGGAGGCCTCTCCATGACTTCTCTGTCCTGGAGCTCTCAAGATGATGTTTGTGCAATAGGGACAAGCAGAAGCCCCAAAGAAAATGAGCCTGGCATCATCATTGGAGCTTTGCGCAAGGTGGCAGCTGGCAAAGGAACTGACCTGTCTCTTCAGGGTGGCTTTTCTTTCCAAGGATCTAGGTGTCAGCTGGCATGTGCTGTGGTCTGTTGCTTGAAGTGCTGCACTCAAGTGTCGGAGCCCTCCACTGCCAAAGGTGCTGGCTGCCCTCTCTGCAGAAGCCACAGTCATTGCTTGGGAAGGTGACCCTGCAGAGGTGTGAGGCTGGACAGGGTTACCAGTGACAAGCTCTGGGACAGCATGATGAGTGACAGTGTGCAGGTGAGAGCTTTATGTCTGCTCCAAGATGCACCAAATCCAGTGGAGAATGTTTCAAGTGCTGGTACCCTGTCACTTACAGTATGAGGAATAAACAGGAGGAACTGGAAGTTTTGGCTCAGTCCCAGACCTGCAGAGCTGGCTTAAGTGAGACTTGATGGGAAGAGTCCTGTGGCTGCAGTGCTGGGATGGACAGTTATAGACCCTTCAGGAGAGACAGGCAGGGCAGGTGGGGTGAAGGAGTAAAGGAGGGGTCAGACTGTACAGTGTTTGCAGCTGGGAGTGATATGGTTGAGAACCTTTGGGTAAGGATTAAAGGAAAAGCAAATAAAGCAGATGTTGTTGTGGGAGTTTACTGCAGATCAGCCAGCCAGGATGTTGGCACTGATTTACTAGTCTATAGGGACTTAAACCCCTGCTCTACATCAATTGTCCTTGTTCTGCCACTACAGACCTTAGTTAAATTCTCTCTCCATGCTTCTTGTGAGCACCTTTTAAATATTAAAAGGTCACAATTAGGTCTTCCAGGAACCTTCTTTTCTCCAGACTGAATAACTCCAATTCTCAGCATTTCCTACTCCCTATAATCATCATCCTGGCTGTGCTCTGGACTCACTCCAACAGGTCCATGTCTTTCCTGTGCTGAGGACCCCAGAGTTGCATACAGCACTCCAGGTGAGGTCTCACCAGAGCAGAGGGGCAAAATCCCCTCCCTCACCATGCTGCCCACGCTGCTTTGGATGCAGCCCAGGACATGTTTGGCTTTCTGGGCTGTGAGTGCACATGGCCAGGTCATGTCTAATTCTTCATCCACCAGTATCCCCAAGTTCTTTTCCTTCTCCGGTCTCAAACCCTTCATCCACTAGTCTATCTTAGACTGGGTGTTGCCCTGGGCCAGGCATAGGATGTTGAACTTGTCCTTGCTGTCCTTCAGAAAGTTTGCATGGGCCCAGTCCTCCTGTTCACATCCAGAAACATATGGAAGATGAATTTTGATAAAGGTGCTAAGGGAACTGAGTAGGGAAAGTGCACTCCTAGGTCTATTGTTTCTAACTCTGATGGGTGAAGTGAAGATTGGTGGCTGTCTTGGCTACAGTGATTATGAAGCTGTTAGGTTTAAGATATTTGGCACTATGAAAAAAGCTGTCAGCAGAGGTGCTACCAAGAGCAGGCTTTTGGCTGCTCAAGGAACTAGTTAGTAGGGAATCTGCTTTTAAGGGTTTCTGAGTCCATAAATACTAGGGACTTTTTAAGAGCCACCTTTTAAAAGAGCCCAGGAGAAGGCAATTCTCATGTTTTGGAAATCAAGGACGTGGAGCAGAAGGCTGGGTAGGCTGAATAGGCAACTGAACACTGAATTCTGAATACTGACTCTGAATAGTTAGGTGGAAAAGAAATTGTATGGACTTTAAAAGCATGTCAGGCCACACAAGAGGATTACAGAGGTGCTATTTGTCACTAGGGAGAAAATTTGTATAATGAAAGCTCAGTCGGAATTGAAGTAAGTCAGGGTTGTGGTGGGTAAAAAAATAGTCTTTCTAAGACATGTTCATGGTAAAAGGAGGATGAAATAAAACATTAGTCCATTACTTGATGATGCTGGTTTTCACCTCACAAACAGAGGTGAATGAAGATAAAACTTCAGGTATTTCATGCCACCTTTACCTCTGTCCTTTATCATCAAAAACGGGGCCCTGGAACCACAGGAGCCATTGGTCTGAGCACCACGACTGGGAGAGGGATAGACTCACAGCTGTTTATGCAGAATTTGCTGCTGCAACCATTGTACATAAATCTATGGGGCCCAATTGGATTCATCCCAGGGTACCAAAAGAACTGGACAATGACATTGCAAGACCTTTCTCAGTTATCAATTTTTGGTATCTGGGGAGGTCCTATCCCTGCTGACTGGGAGGTAGCAATTTTCAAGAATGGCTAGAAAGATGACCCTTGTAATTCTAGGCTTGTCATTCTCACTCCAGTGCTTGGAGAAGATTATATGGGAGCTGCTGAAAAACACTTGAAAGACAATGCAGTCATCAGTCAAAGGCAACAATAAGTTCATGAAGGGAAAGTCATGCCTAACTAACTTGATATTCTTTGATGATAAAGTTACCTGCCTAGTGGAAAAAGGGAAGGCAGTGGATGTGGCTTGTTTGGTTGTTGGGTTTTTTGCATGTTATTTTATTTTAGTTTAGTTTAGTTTAGCTTTTGACACTATCTCTCACAGAATCCTTCTGTACAAAATTTCCAGCACACAGCTGGACTTGTACATAATATGATGGTGAACAGCTGACTGACAGACTGGGCTCAAAGAGTTCTAGTATTTGGGATAACATCTAGCTGCTGGCCTGTCAGTAGTAGTGTTCCCCTAAATTTTAGGTTTAGTTTTAGGGCCAGTTCTGTTTGGTTGTTTTATTAATGACCTCAATAGTGACCTTAATATACAGGAGCTGAGTGCACAGTAAGTAGCTGCAGACAATAGTAAACTAGGAGGAGCCATTGATACCCTCAAGGATATAGGGACCTTAGAGATAGATCTCGATAGATTAGAATGCTAGACAGTCACCAGCTGTGTGACTTTTGGCAAGAACATATGTTATATTCTGCACCTGGGTTGGTGTAATCCTGTATGTACATATAGACCAGGGGACAGGTGGCTACAGTCTTGCAGAAATGGTTTGGGGGTTTTGTGGTTATCTCAAAATAAGTCAATGATGTGCCCTGGAGGTCAAAAGGGCCAGCCATACCCGGAGGTACATTAAACACATTAGAGATAACTGGTCAAAAGAAGTGATTGTTTCACTCTGCTCAACATTGATGTGGTCTCACTTTCAGTACTGTGTGCAGTTTGGGGCCTACAATGTAAAGATATAAAAATACTACAATATGTCCGAAGAAAGACAACAAATATGGTACAAGGACGAAAGGGCATGACTTATCAGGAGTGGCTGAGGAGACCAGGTTTGTTCAGCCTGGAGAAGAGGACACTGACTGGAGACCGCATTGAAGTCTACAAATTCCTCATGATGGGGTGTGGAAGAGGGGTCCTTATCTCTTCTCTCTGGTGTTCAGTGATAAATTTCAAGGGAATGGCTTAAAGATGCATCATTGGAAGTTCAGATTGGATATTGGTTATTCAGATTGGAATGGTTCTTCACTGAGATGTTGGCCAAGCACTGGAAGAAGCTCCACAGAGAAGTGGTCACTTCTGCAAGTCTGTTGGTGTCCAAGAAGTGGTTGGACAATGCTCTGGGATATATGGTTTAATTTTTAAGTTGCCCTGTGTGGAGCTAGGAGTTGGACTCAGTGATCTTCACAGGTCCTTCCAACTCATGATATTTTAAGTATCTTAACTGCACTGCCTAATTTGTAATTGAGATTTGTGGACACAAAAAAATGCATTTTCCTTTTCTGCTTGCACCTGTGTGACAAAAAATGCCTTAATTTTGTTGTCCTTGAAGTCACTTAACTCCAGGATTGCATTCTTGTTCTCCAGGGTTATGCATTCTTATTCAACCATTCTTTTCAGTTTGCAAGCCAAGCTTTGAAATGTTAATATGTCATTCATTTCTGTTTCTTTGTGGCAGAACACTACTATACAAGTGGCTTACCTTGCTCAAAATTATTAAAAAAAAAAATCACCTTAATCCTTAAAGCTGGTTTTGGATTAGAGTTTGGCAATGAAATCATACATTCCTCATTCTTTCTGAGGTTTTGTTTGCCAAGTCTGCTGTGAAAAATTGAGAAACTAACCTTAAGTGGTTCATATGGATAGAACCTTGGTTTTGGTGTTTTGGCAGGGAGTTTGTGTCTATGTTCACATGTTCTTTTGTGTGTGGATGCACCACGTTCAGGTCTATACTTCTGGGTTTTCATATAAGGAAGTAGTGTATTTAAAATTCTGATTGAAAGAGAGACACTGATGCTTGGGTTTGGTTTGGCTTTTTTTTTGTCAAATGGGGATTTGCTTATAACATATAGATTGCCATTTGAACTGGGACACTTGAGGGCTTTTTATGTGGAAAGACATCTGTAGTGGTGGGAACACCAGAATAGGATTTATCAATCCTGGTAAACCCACTCATTGATTATGGTGAGATAAACCAGGCCTGGAGGTAGTTTAACTGGGTCTTGAGGATCTCTGTAGATGTAATACCTCTCCTGCATTATGTGCCTTGGAATAGATTTTGACAGGTCTCTATGGGAGATGCAGTCTTCTAAATATTATCTTCTCTCTGCACCAAGAATATGACAGCTGATGACTAGTTTTTAACATTCTAATTTGAACAGTTATCTGCTCAGTTGCTGTTGTGTACTTAGCTAAGGCTACCAACCTGTGATTTTAGGATAAGAGAGGTTGAACAATATGGCTAACAGTCCTTTGTTTTCCTTCATCAGTGCATTTGAAAAGCAATTCTTTATTACTCCACAATCTTAAACATAATTATAAGGAATTTAAAAATGCAACCAGCCTCTTTTTGTTTCTAAACATGAAAGATGACTGGCACATTGCTGATGATACAGAGAGGGATAGGTGATGCATGTGATGCATTCAGGATCAAACAGTAAAGCTTCAGCTGACTTGTTTAGCCAAATCAGGACCATGCACGTTCTTTCATTTCTTGTGTTTGTTTTCTAGACTTGCAAGTGCAATTATAGAAAGATATCTGACATCATGTTGCAGCTTTAGGTCATGTCTTGTCCACATTCCAAAACCACACCAGGGCACATCTGACTTTAACCATGTCAGGCACACATTCATTCATGTCAAGTCTGCTGGAACTGTTGTGCTGTCATGTGCTGAGAAGCTCAGAAATGAAAACTGGAAGAAGTTTCTCCCATTTTTTCTTTTTTTTTTTTTTTAATGAACTAATTTGATTTCAAAAAATAATTGAGTTTTACACAAATTATTTGAGACACTGGATATGAATATTTTATTTTTCTTTTAAATTTCTTTTATATAGATTTGGATGGTTAATTCTTACTTTCAATCTATTACTTATTAGTCTGACCTTACTCCCAAGCCCAGGGAGTTTAGAGTGGATCAGAGCAGCTCTTTGTGAGAAGAAATTTCAGCAGGAGACAGTAATTCTGAATCTGTTCTTGTTTTGTTTGTTAAGATGTTCTCATTGCAGCTTCCACAGTCTCTAGGTGCACTGCAAAAGGGATGACCATGCATGCTGGTATCTTGTACCTGTTTATCTTGGACAAGCACTTAAAGACTTGGGTTCATGTGGGGCTATCAAAAATGTAGTGAATAATTATTGGAGGGGACTGGGTGGACGAGTTTTCAGTGTGTCACTTTCTTTAGGTCTTAATTCAGTGATGTTCATCTTTATCCAGCAGAATAAATTACCAAGTTTTTGTTTCCTGCTTGTATTAAAATTCAGTGCAAAAATAGTTTCTGATAATGAAATCACTTCCTTCCTTATGTGTCAGAGGCTGCTGTCAATGAAGTGAAAAAATCACACCTCTGTCTCCTAGTCTAAGAATTATTTTGTGTTTATCTCTGACTTTCCTAATTTTTTTGGCAATTGAGTCTTTTTGTTTGACAGTTTTAACATGTTGACATAGTAAGTGTATTTATGTGTGTACCACATAGGCCTAGAGGACCTTTCTCTTATAGTAAGTTTTGCTGAGCTTTTAGAAGCTTTCTGGTCAAGCCCAATATTTTTCTGAAGTGCTAGCATTTTTCTGAGAGTTCCGAAATTTCCAAGTATTTGAAGGAGTTTACTAATTCATCTTATCACATTCTGGTAAATATAGAACTTTCAAGTCTTATTGCTTAAATTACATCTGTCAGATTATCAAATCATACAAGCCTGGACCCAATGCAGACATTTTATGCATATTCAATTGGCAATATGCCAGCCAACTATCATGAGCTTTTAACACTGTAGGGCACTTCTACACAGAAAGGAAATCTGATCCACAGAGCCTAGTATTTCTTGCAAATTATTGTATCTGATACAGTGTGTGTGTGTGTGTGTGTAACATATTCATATTTTTTACCTTCCTGAGGGAATTAGGATTTAAAAGATTGCTTTGCTACATATTATAGAAAAACGCACATAATTCTTGTGTAAGGAAACCTTTTGTGTTCAAAGGCTTTATTAATCACAGACATCTCGCAGCAGTTTGAAAACTGAAGGATTTATGGTAGTCATTCTTTAAGAATGGTTGGAAATTATTAACTCATGTTTATCTGAAATAACCTGGTATTTCCCTGGTTTTGTTTACTTACAAGTTTAATGGACTTTTTTGTAGAAAGTCTGGATCTGCTGTGCTGAAAATAGGACTCTAATCTGTCAACCCTTGTTCATGTGAAAAAAATCTTGTTGAGGTGATTAGGCTCTGTGAAATAATAACTATTTGTGGGAGCAGAGGTTGCCACATCATGTCTGATCTGATCTGGGCTGCAGCATCTTTTTTCCTTCCAGCTATGTGCTTTGTTGAAAGATCAAATGAAGCCATGAAAATGATGGTGAGATACTGTAAAGAAGAGTACGTCTCAATATTTCTATCATCTTGTATCATGCACAAGAGAGACAGCTGTTTTCTCCCCTACTATGAAGACACAGATGCATATTAAACTGTGGTTTCTGGCTGCCTTTCAGAACAATAAGAAACTACACACCTGTCAGCTCTTGGCAAGCAGGAATGGTAAAATTACTAACTTTGTTTCCACAGCATTCTCTCACTGACAAACACACCATTGGCTTCATTTTTCTCTCCATCACTTCTCAAAAGGCTTAGATTTCTCCCCAGAGGCACAGAAGAATTAAGCAGTTTTACTACTGCTTCTCATAAATGGCTTACTTTTTAGAAAGCGTACGTTTTCATGCTAGGCTTGTTTTATTACTGCTTTTCTTCTGGAAATTTTTTTTTTCCAATCAATGTTTTGCATCTGTAAGCCTTTGTGCTATATAGCACCCTCCTTTCCTAAGGCAATCCAAAAATTCTGCAAGCTAATGGCTCATTTAATGATCAATTTGTCAAATAATATTCACAGATGTTTTTCTTGTAGTACAGTGCAGGTAATACCCATGTGAATGATTTCTTCTCATAAGTGGCTAGGTAGAGGATTTGTTTTGTACAGTGCACTGTGGAGTTCTCCAGCAGCCAAATTTCCCTTTTGCCTAATAAGCTTTAAAACAAAGTTTTGTTTAAAATTTCGAAATATGAATGAACATTAGATAAAATTTCTGTCCTTAGGAAAAGGTCCTTAAGCACAGGACCTTAAGGAGCTGTAAGTGATTCCTAAGTGGAGTTAAGTGTGGACTTTCAGTCTTTGCTCTTCATTGCTAACTTTTGTGGTCTTGGCTAAATTATGAAAGTTATAAGAAAACTGGTAGGCTTTTTATTGTTTTTTGGGGTTTTTTTTTGTTTGTTTTGTTTGTGGTTCCCTCCGTCCACCACTCCCCACCCCCCCCCGCCACCCCATATTGCCAAAAAAACCAAACTGAAGAGAACGATTGTTCAAGACACTTTAAAAAATGATTAAGATGGTTCAAGACACTCTACAAAATGACTGAAAACTTCCCCAGGACAATCCTGCCCCCTCTTCCTGTCTCTTCCCAGTTCTTACAGCTCCTTCACACTGCCCCCACACAGTTAAAAGCACAAACCAGGAATTCCTCAGAAAGTCTTTTACAAAGCATGTTGAAAACTTTGAAGACATTAATCTGAAATGATCTGTCAAAGATCCAGGGGAATGGAATCTAACTGAACTTTAACTACTTTATCCTACTTAAGCTGGAACAGAACTGCTGAGCTGAGCAATTTAAGATTCCCACAGCTGCACTAGCAATGTTTTCGTTCATGGTACTAAATTGTTTCCATTAGCCTGAAAAGGGTTATAAAACCTACAATCAATTTACTTTCTGGGGCATTGTGTTTTGAATACCGTTTAATAGGGTGTGACAAAAACACATAATTTCTCCACATGTTCTTACATTGCAAGCAGATTTTGCTTGGTACTAGGCAGTGAACCAAATGTTCTGGACAGACAAATGTTCAGCAGAGAATGCACTGGAATTGGAAATAAAGGAACAGTATCAGACAGCTAGAATGCCCAGGGCATGACAAGAATCTTAAGTGGAAGAGATGAGCACAAAGGAATAATAGGAATTTTTATCATCCATTTGTTCATCAGCTCTACATTTGCTATGGATAGGAATCATTAGATTTGTTTAACGTAGGGGAAAAGAATAGATTCACAAACTGGAAACGTGAGTGAACCCAATTGGACAGGAGTATATTTAATACTATTATGAATAACCAGAGATGGCTAAATATGATGAGCAGCTGTGGGCAGGAGGATGATTCTTGCTTTTTTCCAATGAACTCAATGACTTGGATTACTTTCTCAGCCTAATACACCCACAGCATTTTTATTACATGAATAACCACATTTATTTTAAAAAGACTTCTTGATAGGGGAGGACAGATTGATTTACTTACCTTTACTAATACTCCTAATCTGTTTATATCCCGTATCTCCTTTCATTGCAATCACTTCAGCTTGTATTTTGTATTCACAGTGTATCTTAAATCAGTTTATTGCACAGGAAAATAGGACTGTTTAATGAGGAATTGTGAGTAAACATATTCAAGCAAGTTATATGATAAAACATTTCTGAATAGAGATATGGAAAAACCCCCACATTCTCCCATGACAACATGTCTCTAAAAATGTATTTTGATGGTTCTGTAATTGTGTAATTGTGTGCTGAGGTACACTGTAAAACATGTGAATGCTGACCATCAGAAAGGCACTTCATTCTATTTCTGACAGTAGATGAACTTAATTGTCCTTACTAGGTGTTTCATTGTCTCTTAATTTAAACATTTTAAGAGAGATTGAAAGAAATCTGGCAATTTTCATTCTGAGCCTAGAAATTATTGCAATGTTAGCAAGCCAGCTCCTTGGTAAGGAATAAAGCAATAATCAGGGCAAAATTGAATTGGTTGGTTGTACTGATTTCAACACTTTTGTCAAGGTGTGGTTTATTTGTTCTTGTAAGGATTTTTAAGGGGTCCTTCCAAAGATCTTCAAACTTAGGTGGGAACTTTTTCAGATTGAATTTTTAAGCAGAGAAGATTAGCTGCTGTTCGTAAAAGTTTTTAAGCTGCTTCTCCATAGCCAGTATTCTGGTTCTTTAAGTGGTAAATGGCAATAGATGTTCTCACTATTATTTTGTAAGATGATGATAATAAAAACCAGATTTGCTTTATTTGATGTATAAGAGCAGTGAGCACAAAACCATATTGAGAATTGCTACCTAATAATTTCATGTAACAATATTTAAGATCCTAAAAACTTTGGTTCCAGTGTTCCAGTGGCCTAACTGTTGTGAAGCAGAGAAAAACAGGAGACTACTGCTTTAATGGGTTTAGAGAAGCTGTGCACCCCATCTTGTTTTCCCAAAGCTGTACAAAAACTACATCACACCTAAGGGCTTCTCCTTCTCCTGTTCTTGCATGTTTCCAAGTGCAGAAACATAGCAACCTTCTCCATTTATTCCAGTTCTTCTTTGTGCTTTCCACTGGACATGTTTTCTTCATAACTAGCCTAATCTCCTCTACTGCCATTTAACCCTACACTTTATCTCAAACTTGGCAAATATGGTGATCAGTTCCTTCTTTGCAGTTGCATTTTGCAGAAGAGAGTTCCATCAAACCTCTTCTGCTCTTTTCTCTCACCACAACAGTCATTGTTTTTGGTCTTAATATGTTTTAGAATCAATGAATCATTTAAGTTGGAAAAGTCCCTCAAGATCATCAAGCCCAACCACTAGTCTAACACTACCAAGTCCAACACTAATTGATGTCCCTGTGCACCACATTTAAGTCTCTTAAATACCTCCAGGGGTGCTATCTCCACTGCTTTCCTGGACAGCCTATTTGTATGTTTGAGAACGACTTTGGAGAAGAATTTTTTCCTCATATCCAACCTAAACCTCCCCTGGGACAGTTTGAGGCCATTTCTGCTTGTCCTGTTGCTTGTTTCTCGGGAGAAGAGACCAACCCCCACCTGGAAACAACCTCCTTTCAGGCAGTTGTAGAGAGTGATAAGGTTCCCCCGAGACGTCTTTTCTCCAGGAAAAATACTTCCATCTCCCTCAGCTGCTCCTCACAGGACTTGTGCTCCAGACCCTTCACCAGCTCCACTGCACTTTTCTGGACACACTCCAGCACCTCAATGTCTTTCTTGAAGAGAGGGCCCAAAACTGGACGTAGGACTCAAGGCATAGGCTCATCAGTGCCCAGTACAGGGGGACAATCACTGCCCTGGTCCTGCTGGCCATACTATTGCTGATACAAGTCAGGATGCTCTTGGCCTTTCTGGCTACCTGGGCACAGCTGGCTCCTGTTCAGCTGCTGTCCACCAGCATGTTGGGCCAATTTCCAGGCACTCTGTCTCAGTCTGTAGCACTGCCTGGGGTTGTTAAGGCCCAAAGGCAGAACCTGGCACCTGGCCTCATCCAAATGGCCTCAGCCCATTGCTCCATCTTGTCCAGATGCCTCTGTAGAACTTTCCTGTCCTCCAGCAGATCAACATTCCCACCCAACTAGGCACTGACATTTTCTATCTTTTTTGTCATTTCTGTGTTCTCCTTTCATCTGAGCACATCTTACAGGTCAGAATGATCTTCTACGGCTCTGTTCAAGGAAGAGGATTCTTTTTCATGTTAGTCACTATTGAAAATCTCACTGACAACTGATTTTGTTTGCTACTATTTTTTTTATTCTATAATTCCTATCCCCTATTGTATCTTGCTTTCTACCTGAAATATACTTTATTTTTAAGGAACATCTAAATTTGTGATGTATTTTCCTCCTACAAGCTGTAATCTATTGCTTGTCTGAAATTTCCTTTACCAAAATGAGTTATTATTTTGCTATTTTCCTCTCATAAAAATGACTATGATTACAGTAAACAGTGTTAAGAACTCCTAGTAACCATCTGCTTTCAAGTGCTAAAATTCATTTGAAAAAAACCCAATAAACATCATGTCTAACTTTGTTTTTCAGGCTTTCTTTCTGTGAAGGTGTTTTTAGAGCAAAACAGCTCATCCATTTTTGTGGACAGGCTTTCAGGCTTAGTAGTACCCTCTTAACTATTTTGTGATCTTTCTAGCATTGGCATTGACCTGACAAAGCAAATAGGGACATGGATATGTGGATGTAGTGTGATCACTTCTGCCATATACAAAGGGTAAACATCAGCATTTTAACTCATCATACCTGTGTAATACATCAATACAATTTTTTGAGCAAACTATGCAACAACTGGTAGTAGAGATGAAGATCCTATAAGTGTGTGACTTTGGAAATGTAATGAAACAAAAGAGGTAATTTCAGCTTGTGTCTATTCAGGGTGCGGGAAGGCTCTTTTTGGGAAAGGATGTTTTTGAAGTTTTAAAAATTGCCTAGTCATTTGACAAAAGTCAACCATTTTGTAGCATGATTGAGAATGGAACTTTGTATACAGAAAGGCTGGAAAAGAATATAACTGCTGTTGAAGTGCTGAGGAGAAAAACAGGTGACTTCACTGAAATGTGTTGGATGACATTGCTTCTAAACTGCTATAAAATTCAGTTCCTACTAAATCAGTAGAAAAGTATTGAGAAATGTTTGGAAATTTTTTAATCTTCAACCTTAAATCCCCTAATGAGTGCAGAAAACTTTTATTTTTGACTGGAATATAATTGAACATTGAAGTATGAGTGTTTTGAATAAAAATAAAGGACTTTTTGACATAGGACAATAATGAAATAATCTAAACTAAATAGGATCTGAGACTAGTTTAATGATAGTCAAAGCTGCTGCATTTGTTGGAATAACTTCTGCAGGTGTTAGGGAGCTGTGATAACTTGATGTAAACCCTGAAGGGTCGAGAAGGAGACAACCCCTGTAAAAACTACTTCTATCATATGAAAGAGTGATAGAAAAGAAGTGACCATTGTCCCAAATGTAAACTATGTGGGAATCCAAATAAATTGAAACATGAATATTTTGCAGGTGAGTGCAATGAGTGGAACTGGCAGTGTAATAGCAGCAAAGCCATGTAGAGCCCTCCTGGCCAGTTATAGAGCTTTTCAGTGCTGTAACAGTCCATTCCTAAGAACCTGCAATATTCTGAATCTAGTAGCAGTAGTTTAACCGTAAAAAAAGGTCCTTTTGTTAGACAAGACCCATTTGGAAAAAGGGACACATACTTAAATTCATGGTGAGAAAAGATTTGTTCTGATGTGCTGTGGTGACTGAAATGGAGCATATTTAGCATACCAAGAATGGAAATAGAGCAAGACCCTCTAGCAAAAAAGACAGTAGTGGACATTGTAGGAGTGTGTGAGCATCTAAGCTGTCGTTTCTGCTTGGTGGCTGAAAGTGAGCAAAAACCTTATGAAATTCTTAAAATTCTATTTAACACATTTTCTGAGAAAGCTGACTAAAGTTGGCACCAGAAGCTTATGCAGTTTAAACAGTTTAAAGCTTATGCAGCTTATGCAGTTTTATGCAGATATGGTGTGGTGGAATTTGGGTCTGATTTTGCTGGTCACAAATGTGCTATATTCAGGTGGTTCTGAGAATTCAGGTCTCAGCTGAGTTACGCATGTCTATCAAACTGATGAACTAGCACCTGGTTGTATTTATCAAAGAATCCTTTTAGAGACATTTGACAGTAATATATATTAAGTCAATTCTGTCTCAATGAAAATGGACTTTTTTTCCAGGAAAAAGTGTTTGTGTGTGTGAGATTTTCAAGATTGTGTTCATTGTTTTCAGTTGTTGTTTCCCCCTGTCTTTTTGCTAGTGTTTTTTTCTTTTCCTTAGTGAAAAGCAATATAGAATGTGCACTCAAATTATTTCAATTAATGAGTCAACTTCAAGCACTCTTTCTTAAATTGTCTACTACCATTTTTTGTGATACCCTCAGTGGGTTTAAACTGCATAATACAAAGCATGGTGTATCTGACTTTTAGTGTTTGAAAACCAGAGTTCTGTAAATAATGCAGTCATACATGTGAAACATCTGTATTTAATAGCGATTTGCAGAAGTCAAGCTCTGAGTATGACTTCATTAAACTGCAAATGGCTTGCAATTAAGTTATTGATCATCTTTTGCAAGGTCTTAAGATTCTGCAGATGAGATTAAATCCTTAAATGTGTTTCAAGAGGCATCCGTTTATGCTAGCATTTTACCAATTAACGACAGTACGAAACAATACTGGAAGAACATGTAAATTCATTTGGCTGTGAGTGTAGCATGAATACTTCAGGAACCTAAAATTTCACCAAGACCTTGAAAGCTAAAAATTATGACCTTCTGTATCCCACTTTCTAGATTTCTTTCTTGCTCTGCTCCTCATACTTTTGGTAGTTCACTCATTATTACTGAACCAAGAGAAATGATAACTTTTCACCATTGCAAGTTTCCATTCTTTTTGTAAATAAGATGTATCTGAGAGAATGGAGACCCTGCTGTCATATTTGTTCTTGTTCAAAGAGAACACATGGTCTGCAGGCCACGCATTTTTGAATTAATTCTTCTGGCTTAATGGATACCACTCATATGACATGCTGATAGGGCAGTGAGAGACACGAAGAGCTTGTGGTTTCTCTTTCTGTCCTCTCACCTGCTTTGCACCATCAGAATGACTCCACTGCTTGAAATGTCACTTTTGGTGAGGATACAGAATGGGAAGGTCTCAAGAAGATCAGAGGAGTGGGAAATATAATTGACAGTTCAGAGTTTTAGGCGGCTCCTCTTTTTGAAACACATGCCTCTCTACTGAATACTCATTTGATACCATATTTATAATCAGGCTTAAAAGACAATAATGAATTAAGATATACAATTTGATGTTCTCAAACACTGTGGGTGTGCAAGCCAAAGGAACATCCATACTAAAGCTTCTTCTGACCATGAGTTCTTGATCTAGCACCTAAGGAATAGAAGAAGAAAGGTCATCAATTTCATGATGGAGGTAGAATTGGTGTCCATGGAAGGTCCTCCATGAGGTACAGTCACAGGAATCAGCCACCGGGATTAGCTCAGTTGATTAGAGTATCATTGCTAATAATTCCAAGGTTGTGGGTTCAATCCCTGTATGGGCCGTACACTTAAGAGTTGGACTTGGTGATCTTTTTGGGCCCCTTCCAACTCAGAATATTCTGTGATTCTGTCTTGTGGATTTATTAAAATACTACATGAACCCTACAAAACAATTTTTTAAAATCTTTTTAATAAAGACAACAGTTAGTTTTAACTCACTTTAAGTTCAATGCATTTACTTTTAGTAAGCATTCTCACCCATTAGAATTTAGTCAATTTCAATATTGCTGATTGGGATGCTCTGTGATTGAAGTGAGTTTTTTAGTTGGTAGGTCCCATCCTTCCTATGGAGATAAAAACATTAAGCAGAACATAAGTTAATTGAAATAAACTGCCTAAATTTTACTTCTACAGAGAACATCTTTCACTTTGGGCTTTCTTTAAAAAAGTTTATTCAAAGATCGTGTAGACTTCCTGTTTGCACCAGCCATGGAAACGTCGAGGAGACACCACCATACATCAAATATCTGTTTAAAATAGAAAATTTCCTAGTGTGTAAACTTTTTTTTTGTTACACAGATCTTAGACCACTGTGGCATAAGAGGTGAGTAGCTTCTTTTCTTGCAGCCTCCTATTTATTAGCTTACTGAAAGAGTGGTCCACTATTTAGATCACTGGACGCTTGCCTGCTCTCGATCAGTCTCCCCATTTATTCAAAAATATTTGTGTAAAGACATCTTTCATTCTTTAGAAACGGCCTCTGGTCCTTATACTTTGTTATCTATATTTTCTAAAGCACTGGAAATCTTGTAATTAATGGCTTCAAAGGACAGACAGGTTACTTATTTCATTTGTATGATGATATTAATTCCATCTCTTGTAATATGAGTAGTATTCTGTTTGTCTTTTACCCAGTGTAATTTGATTTGGTATGGTTTCTTTTTCATCTTATAATTTCAAACATATTGAATGCTTTTATTTAATTCTGGTTACATGCATGGGATTCTGGTTACATGAACTGGATCTTTGTGCACGGAGTTATTTGGAGTAGATATAATGAGGTAAAAAAAAAACCTGTGCTGTCACTATACACAAAGGTCTACAGTGGCATATAATCTAGAAAAGTAAGAACCCAAAACCTCCCAATTTCTATAAAAGAGAGAAAATAATCAGCATCTGAGAGGGAACAGATAATAATTATAGTGGATTAATAAAAAGAGGAAAAATTATTTCATCAAAATGGTAAAAAACCCACTATATATTACTAAGTGATAATGGCTGTTGTTATTCACAAGGTTATTAAACTCACTAATTGTATTTCCAGTGGTACAGCAGATACATCCATATGTGTTCATGGATGCAAACTCTCTTTCCAGAAATGAGACACAGTTTGCTGTAATGTAGCTCTTGCTCCCAGGCCTGCAGTTGAAACCTCACAGTGGTTTCTCCAGTGGTTAGGTACTTTTCTATGGGAGGATGAGACTCCAGTTGTTTTGCTGTTCCCTAGGGCCTGACCGAAGAGGTTAGAGATTTTGTGAAGGAAAGTACCAAAAAAGCAGCCAATCTGTTTCCCTTCATAAATCTCAAAGGCTATTAACTCCAGTGCTTTAACAAAAAGACTCTTAATTGCAGAGGTGTAAGAAGTTCAATTAACATGTGTTTGTTTGCTCTAATTACTCTGATCTTGATTTTATTATGCTGTAATTTGGATCTGTTGATTCAGGGCAATTTTCTCCTCCAGCTAGCTTTCTTAAGCCTACAGACACTTGGGGTCTCTTTTCCTCTGTACATATGTACTTTCTGTATGTATTCTCTGGTTTTGCTTGAGAAACTGTTCTCAAAAAGCACTTTGGAGACATCTGCAGCTTTGAGACTGTTCAGGTCAAATATATCCTCGTACAAAATATTTTAAAAGGTAGGGAATATAACCACAAACTGTCCTGTCATCATAGAATGACTTGGACTGGAACAGACATTAAAGATCATCCTGTTCCATCTGTCCTGCCAAGGCCGGGGACACATTTCACTAGATCAGGTTGCTCAAATCCTCATCCAACTTGGCCTTGAACACCTCCAGGCATGGGGCATCCACAACTTCTCTGGGCAACCTGTTTCAGTGTCTCACCATCACCAGAGTAAGGAATTTATTCCTAATATCTAATCTAATCTAATCTAAGACAACTCTCTTTCAGTTTAAAGCCACTTCTCCTTGTCCTGTCACTAAATGTTGTTATAAAAAGTCTCTCTTCATTTTTCTTGTAGTATCTCTTCAGCTAGTAGAACAGCACAATTAGTTCATTCCAGACCCTTCTGAACAATCCCAATTCTCATAGCCTTTCACCAAAGAACATGTGCTCCATTCCTCTAATCAACTTGGTGGACCTCACAAACTGCTGTATGAAGGGAATGAAAAGAATAACCTTTGCAGCACCAACTTGCCCGTTGTGAGGTGCAGAAGGCAAATATTTAAACTGCCAGCATTTTCTACCTGATACTGTATTTGGTCTTTTTTTAGAATCCTACCTCTACAGTCAGGGCCTTTCTGGAAGATGTTCTTTCAGCCTTTAAAAAGGGGGAGGTGTTAGCAATCTTCTTGTTGTATGAATCAATCCTTTCCTTCTTTTCAGTTTATACCTGAATTAAACATTTGTTTAGAAGAAATTCTCTTGGTGCCTTATGATTGAATGAAGTCAGCCAGGAAGTTAAAGCTACTAATGCCTTTCTGTCAATTGCCTCAATTAGTCACTTGCTTGTATCGGACTTTGCTGAAATTGTCTCCTCTCGTCTTTACTACTGGCTTGCACTTTATGCTCCTTAAAAGTTGGTGTCATTTTGATAGTGATGATTCAGTGGGGGAAAGGTAACAACTACAAGTCAAATGAGCACCTAGACCATGAACCAAAGCATCAGTGCTTGTGTAATAGGTGGCTGTATTTCTAGAGGGCTCTAAATAATCACTGAGAATATACTGAAGCCAAATTTATTTTGACAGTGATGGACTCACAGGTTAGAAGTTTTCAGATGACCTTTATCCAGTGGCAGGTTGTGGATACCCTTCCAAAACTGTGATGAAGGGATGTCATAATTTGTGTCATGATGATACAGCAATGTTAGATCTTCCCATTATTACAGAAGATTTTTCAGTGTTCCCAGTTGTGAAATACATAAAGAGCTGGATTATGTTGTAAAAATAATGGCAGGCAGGTACATCTGGAAAAGCAAAGCTGTTGAACTATTGTTTTCTAGTCAGACTCTTAAAGCTAATAATAATTACAACTGAAAGCATTATGTTGATTCTTCCCTGACAAGGTGACAAAGTCTTTCAAAATCGCTCTCTGACAAAACAAAATAAATACATACTGAAGTATAGTGCTTGCATCACAGTTGTGTTTGTCTAAAACTAAGGTGAGGAAAAGTTTGGGGACTTATTAAACCAAGTAATACAATTGGAATGACAGAAAATCCATTACATATTTAAATAAGGTTACATTCTCCAAACTTCAGAAAAACACTGGATGTTTTCCTAGGATGCTTAGGGAACACATACTTTCATTTACAAGAACACATTTTTTCTTTAAACATAGAGGCATATCTTACTTTGTGAATAAGGAGAGATTACTTAAGTGAGAGTGCCAGGATTTCTTTCTTTGTGTTGCAGAATGTACATTTACACAAATGGATATTGTTCTTTCTGAACAAAGCATACAAAATTGCTGGACGAAGAATGATAATCTGTCTAATTTATTTTCTGAGAATGTAGCATACTTGCTGATTAACCTTATTGGCATCTTACTTCCACTCGCAGGGTATAGCTGTGGAAAGGGATTAAGTGAGAGACAAAGCTTTTATTTTTTGAGAAAATGCTCTTTCTGATTTTTACATTGGAAAGCAGAGATAAGCAGTACAATCCATTTGTAGGGGTGCTTATATGTGAATGTGAGTGGCATATCTATGTGTGTATGCTTGATATCTAAAATCTTTAGGAACCGTGTGTCAGGAGAGATAGATGTGGAAGAATGAGGAGTTTCTGATAGGAATGTGTCATCAACTCCCAGAAAGGACTGTCATTTTGACTATGGATGACAGCATTTTCAGAATGCAGACCACACAATCGGGATTTGTACGTGTGTTTGGTTTAAATATAGAACAAAATGGAGTGGCCTAGAGAAAATGTGAGCAATGACCAGTCTCTGTAACCTGTATGGCTTTCCCATATTTTGTGCAACAAAATATCTATTGAAATCTGGTCATGCAAAGCATGTAGTTGGTTTAGTAATAACAAGCAATGTCAGCATAGTGTAATTAACATAGGGTGGTATAATTTATAAGGAATGTACTATACATCTTAACACCAACTCAGGAAGACGGGAAGGAGTGAAAGAATTGCTCATCTGCAAAATCAGTGTCTCTCCTTCTGATGTAAACACTTTATTTTCAAATGCTCATTACATTTTTGTCACTAACAAAAGGCCTCTGTCATTATGAGTTAACAGAGTGGCAAGCAAGAGTGAGTCATGAAGATGACCTCTGTCCTTTTGCCTCCATATTAATCTGGAAGGGAAAGTCTCAGCAGACTGTTTTTACTGTACATAATTAAGCAATTCTGAATGCTCAGTGAAACTTGAATGGTATGGCATAAAGCCTGGTAATATGACAGTTAATGAGATGAGACTTAAACTTATTCAGCCTTTATAATAGTAAGTGAAAGCTTTTGCCTTCAGATTGAGGGCACACATATCCTGAAATATTCATTTTAAAAGCTAAAAACAACAGCAAGGGCACTGTTCTGTGTGTCTCTGTTTTATGACTCTCTCCAAGAAAGAAGGAACTAGATGAAATTATTTCTTCATTATACTTACTAAATATCTATAATAAACTGTGACATTTGCATTCATGGTGGAGAACTCTAAAGAAGGAAACATTCAAGAAATTATTAACATTACGGGGAGTGATTTATGTTACTGTATCTCTCTTTCAGAGCCCCAAATATTCAGACTGGCTGAAGCTACATAATTAATTTCACTCCCTGTCTCTAATAAGAAGACAGTTGCTTTGGAAAGACCTTTTTGTCTTTTTCTCTGCTGTATTTCCACATTCATATACTAAATAATTTAGCTTTGTGTAAACCTTCTTCTTGTCATTGGGGATTCTAGTGTGTTTGCAGCATGATGTTCTTTGCAGCCATGTATAATACATACTTGGGGAGGGGGCTTTCCGATGAATCATCCAACTTAGCTGATATGGATTAAATGTATTACCTGGATTTTTCAAATTTAATGCTGGTAAGCAAAACTAGATTGTGTATTAAAAAGAAGAATCATAAAAAATGTTGTGAATGGTTTTCTGAATGTTTATTTCTGTATTAATAATACTGGAAACCTCATAGTTACCTAGGGTTAACTAGCTTGGTTATGCAGCTTTGACTGCAATTGCAGAAGTCCAGATACTTTCCCAGAGAGGAACAGTGACCATGTCTGAAAATG
Source organism: Pseudorectes ferrugineus (assembly GCA_008033365.1). Classification (NCBI taxonomy): domain Eukaryota; kingdom Metazoa; phylum Chordata; class Aves; order Passeriformes; genus Pseudorectes; species Pseudorectes ferrugineus. The sequence continues at coordinate 19,975 of QWTY01020172.1, read as the reverse complement.
TAACCAAGGTCAGAGCCCTAAGCTTTAACCCAACAAGCCTACTGAGACACTGCTGTTGTGTTCAAATTAGAGCTTTGGTCTTAGACTGAAGGAGGCAGCTGGGTTATATTCTTCTCCACATTGCTCTATTCCCCTGGTTCCTTAAACTAACCCCTTTGATTTTTCTCTTAACCTGTTTACACCTCACGAGCATTTACACTTTCTCTTCCCCAGTTTTGGTAGTGTTGCTACAGCTGGACAGATTCTGAAATGCTGCATGGTGATTATGCAGCACCAGGATTGTGGTCTAACTGCTGAAAAATGATGTGGTTGAAGAGATAAACCCATACTTGGTCTCAGGCATGCATTCATTATCAGTGTAATGTATTGTTCAGTAATTCAGAGTCCTCAAAATTCAGAGGAATTTTTGATGTATTGCCCAAGGTTGGAGCACATGAGCTTACTGTCCCAGCATTTTTAGGTTTTTTAAAGAAGAAACAAATGAAAGCCAAACTATTTCAAGTGTTTTAAGCTCTAAAGAGATACTGGTTAATTTGTGACTTATAAATTACACAGAGATTATTCTATTGGATGCAGTCATCTCATGATCATGTAGTGGCAGGACAGGGCGGAATGGCTTCAAACTGAAAGGCAGTAGCTTTAGGCTAGATATTAAGAAGAAATTGTTTGCTGTGAAGGTGGTGAGGCACTGGAACATGTTGCCCAGAGAAGCTGTGGATGCCCCTTTCCTGGAGGTGTTCAAGGCCAGGCTGGATGGGCTCTGAGCAACCTGGTCTAGTGGAAGGTGCCCCTGCCCATGGCAGGGGTGTTGGAACAAAATGATCTTTAAGGTCTTTTCCAACCCAGGCCATTCTATGTTTCTATGATTTTATGATCAGTGGTTCATACAAAAGTCTTTTTGTCAATTGTTTCCAAAGGAAATTTTTGGAATGGAAACTCTGACACACTGAGGTTTTTTCTGCTCCATAATTTTCTTAAATTGAATGGTACTTTTGCAAAAACACCAGGAGCAAATGTGCCTAAGTCCTTTTTTTGACTTTCAGAATTATATTAGTTCAGAGTCTTGTTTCTCATTCAAATTTATAATAAAAAATATTTGTTTAGTTATACAAAAGTATAATGAAAATATAACAAATGTATGACAAAAACAGCTGTAAGTCGCACGATTATTCTGTAGCAGAGGGGTGTAGTTCAGAGCTAGAGCACTCTCAGACATTAGGCTTGAGTCCAGCAAAGTGGAACTTGAGGCTAGGCTCCTGGTGATAACCATGCAAGTCTTGCCTGGGAAAGACACTAGGAGTATTACAGTATTTGTTTGTTTTTCACTGACACTTGGTGTACACTTCAGGAGAGAAAAATGCTCTTTCCTGTTGCACTATTTTTTGCCCCTTGATTATTATAAATGCTGCAAACAGCAAGTGAATTTGTGGAGGAGGGGAACTGAGAACATTTTGTAATTCTTGAAAGGTTAATTGCACTATTTATAGACCTAACTGCAAAGGGAAAAATCTCTCAGTATGACCCAGCAAGGTCAACGTGGTAATAGCAACCTAAATGGAGCTCTGACCAGTCATGAATTACTGTCTGTGATACTGGGAATGCTGACAGTTCAATCACAGCACTGTTTCAATAGAGAACTCCATATATTTAAAGCGCTGATACTGTTTTCCCTCTAAATGACAGGCTTGACAGATGGGCCGAAAGCACTGCAGACGTTTGAACAAGGAAATAGAGAGGGAGCCTGCTGGAAGCAGGGCTTCACGCAGCCAGCCGCAGATGATGAATAGAGTGTGATTGTGTCTGACAGGTAGTAATATAACTATTCATTCACCACAGAACACCTGGAGCACACTATATTAAATGGTACAAGATGGAGAGATTCTGTGACAGGAATGGGAAGTGTGAATCCCATGCTGAGTTTAGGTACAGCAATATAAAAGGTCAGGGGTCGTGCAGTATAAACTCCCCGAGAAAAGGATGTAATTAAATTATTTGCTTACTAAAGTCTTTCTAATGTTTTGCTAACATGTTGCCAGGATCATTATTTCAGCATGTCTGCGCAGCTGAGAGGAAAATAGTGAATGGTGCTTGCTGACTACTGTGCTCCCGTTCTGTGTTCAGAGGCTCGCTAATCAAAGTGCCATCATTATCGCACAAAGCTGCATCGCAGGGTGCGGATGGCGAGGGGCAGAAATGCATAATTGTGGCCACAGTCCTAGAAGCTGTGCGCTGCATTTTGTCTTATATTTCGAAGCTTGTAGCTCACCTTATTTTAGGGCATTTGGGGCCAAAATTCTGCTGTGTTCAGCAGGCCCATGGAGAATTAAAAGATACTGCACTCGTGGATAATGCGGGCTGTGGAACTGTGTAGCATCAAAAATCTGTTTTGTTGGAGCTGAAAGAAGCTGCCATTTTCACCCTGCTATGACAGAATTGTAATTCAAAGCCAGAGACACTTTATTTTGCTAATATTTGTTTTGTTCTGTTTCTGTACTGAGAAGCAGATCAGGCTTAAAGTCCAGAATTGTTCTTTATATACAGAAAATGAGGACCTGAGATTAGGTCCAATGCTAGTATGAGCTGGAAATGAGCTGCGAGGAGTTGACTTATTATATTGCCAAATGTCTTCCACACAGGAGCTACTGAAACCTTTGGAACACTTACCTTTTTTGGAGTAAACCTGAGATAATTAGAGACCTTTTGGAAGATTTCAGTGAGCACTTTTGTGTGAGAATATGTGCTACTGAAAAATAACATCCCAAAGGAAATCTTGCTAGCAGTCATATTCAAATGAATATTTTTACCACACTTCATGTCCTGCTAGGCAGGAGTGTTAACCAATTTGTTTCCGTGTACTTGTCACTGATAACTCTTAAAATGTGATGAAAAGTGCAGTGTCCTTTTGAAAATACAGACAGCTAATGCACCCATAGTCCCTTCTCTTGAGTGTCCAAATGAGGCGTTTACTTTTGCAAGCATAGGTGAAGGAAAAGAAAAAAAGACAAACAATCAGGCAGGTTTAAATTTTACTTATTTATTTATTATTTCTTTATGGTGAATATAGCATATTTTGTAATTTAGAAATGTTAGTGTGTCATGTGTGTTATTGCTTTCCTTTGACCTTAAATTGTTGACAAATGTTGATTAGAAAAGTTTACATTAAAAATGTATTATTTTTGTCAAAATTTCAATGTCTAGAGAAGGTATTGAAAATATTTTGTAAATTCAAAAGCATCAGAAGGGTAGGCTGCCTAAAAGCACTCTGCTTTTAGCCATTTGAAACATCTACTTTTATGTTAAGAACTTGAGAGACATATCTAAATTTATGCCTCACAATCCATACATTATTTGACATTATACAGATAAATTGTTTTGCATAAAAAAATATGTTTTTGAAGCAACAGAACGTGTAGTATCAATTATTTATTTTCTGATTCTTTTTTTTCTTTCATTTTATAATTGTACGTAGTTTTCAATACTGGTTTGTTATAAAAATCAGAGTTAAATTGTGCCATAAACTGGATATTCCAGTTTCCTTTTTTTATGTAAAATAGCTAGTGATGTGAACCTTGTATTCAGTGTAGTTGACCACTGATTTGATCTCTGAATCCACTCAATTTTTTGCCTCTACTTTGTCCCCATATCTTGTTATAGCAATGCTGACATATTTCAAATTGTTTTGAAATTGTTGTGGAAAATGTTGATTCTGATTGATTTTGTCAAACACTATGGCTGGGTGATTTTTTTTAGCATTTCTTCTACTTAGACAATCACTTCAGATATCTCATGCAACATAGTCAAGAGAACCATATTTCTAAATATATGCAATGACATGACTGTTGACTTGTCTTGGGAAGTCCTTGTGAAATGAAGTATTTGGTTGTCAATTTTCCATAGGAAGTTATTCAGCAGCTTTCACCTCAAATTATTTTTGCTTGTCAGTTTCTTTATTTGCTGAATTCTCTGGCTGGGTCAGTTACTGTCTGAGTGCTTACTAAGTGGCCTTTCCTGAAAGCATAAGGCATAGCAGGCACTCTTTTATTTCCTCTGTTTCCTTCCATTGCCAAACCTGGCAACATAAGTAGTAGTTAAAGGATGACAGAAAATAACCAAGCATAATTTAAAAAAGAAAAGTAAAATTCACCACTTTTTTACCATTTTTCTGCCTACAGATTCACTATCTCTTTTTCATGAAAATAAAATATAAAAATAAATGTTCCACATGCTCAGGAAATTGATGAAACTACTCTTGAACCTCCTGCTGAGAAAGTTTGTTAGACCTGGTATACTTGAACTCTGTCAGGGAGTGGCCAAATGCATTGCAGCTCTTAGGACTTCTCTATTTCACCAGGAGCATTCATCGCAGTTGGATATGTATTGGACTGTTTTCCTGAACAAAATCTGCATTGCTGGGTTTTCTGGTGCTTATTCATTTTCTGTTCTGTCTCAAACCTTGTTGCAGGCTAAATTCTAATTCTGTTGGATCAGCTGAAATTGATAATAAAGTTAACACTTTATAGGCAAACAAATAAATGTATTTCTTTATCTATCCAAATATTTATTTGTTTATTTGTGTGCTTGTTTGTTTGTTTTAAGAAAAATGAGCAGTATTCCATGCTTTTGTGCTCCATGAGTCTGGGAGCATTAACTCAGTGTATTTGTATCTCTACACTGAGGTTGCACCTTCCTTGAAGGCTTTTTTAGACGTGTTTTTTACATTATTTATTTTAACAAACAATTTATCACAATTTATAATAAATTATTAGAAATATCTGTCTCTTATGTTAATTTGCTTGTTTTCCTTCATAAGGAAAGGGACATCTGATTATTTGTTGTATCAGGAACATGGGTAATACACAGAAGAGTGTCACTGAGCATGAGAGACCTGCAAAGATTTCTGCTGAGGGAATTGAGGGCAACTGTAACCTTAGATTAACAGAATATTAATTACCAAATAACAGTGTTTTGCCAGGAGCAGAGGTGCTGTTTGTCCCTCTCAATGTTTGAAAATTTCTTTCAATATTAAGGAGTTTGCAGATATGGCTGAAGACACTACATCTGATTAATCCATAACCTTTTGTGGACACTTAAAAACTCTCTACCAGGAAAAGAAATCCTAAATTTGGTGATACCATTAATTTAATGTTTTGCAGTAGAATGATGTGACAAGAGAAGAGGAAAATTGATCTTTTATACTAAGAGTCTTACATTAATTTTGCTTTTCAGTGTCTATGAGAAGTTGTAAGGTAATCATTACCAAAACAAGGGCTTCATGCATCGTTTATGAAGACCGTTGTGGCTATAGAAAATTAAAGAGTAAGCCTTAAAATGAAGGTATCCTCCCTATCTACAGGATAGTTTTCCCTTAAGTAGAAAGATGTACTCAGCTTTCATCCCAGTCAGTTCTTCCCTGAATGGTGGAAAAAGTTAAGTCAACTTTCTCCTTTTCCTGGAGCAGATCTGTACAGCACAAACAAAAATTTTGCTCTCACTGTTTTTGTGCATCCATCATCATCACCACATGTCCACATCTAAGGACCTTTTTAGCACTACTTTGATGCTTCCCCACAAAAATATGAAAAGTGAGAAAAGATGAAAAGTATGTCACTAATATCTCTTGTTCTGTGGATGTGCATATTATGTAAAGGACAGCAACAATTCAAAACAATTTCATTGTCTTCTCATTTTAACTATCTGATGAGATACCTGATGACTTTGTCAGCAACATTCAATATTTGATGCTTGAAATTTGAATATGTTTATTTTTCAAAGCTTCCATATGTACAGGACTTCTTTGCATTTCTTTGTGTTTGCTGCTAAATTGGATGTTGGGATGCATGTGGCATGTGCTCAACATTTAGGTCAAGAAGAATATTACCATCTACTGAGGAGAGTAATGGGTAGGTATTCAGAAGACCTGTAATTTCCATTAGCCTACAAGTTGCCCACAAGTGTCATTGGACCATATCCTTTATTACCATCAATGTTTAAAACTGTGATTGAGGAACTTTCTTGGCAGTGAGTGTTCATTCTTCAGGTGTCTGCCCTAACTGAGCATTTTAACTGTAAAGATCTTCTTGACATGGTCAGAACCACAAGAAATAATTTTTTCTTCTTCATAAAAGGTATTTCTAACTAGACTTGTTTCTGTATGGAGCTTAGTACTTAAATTTGTATTGAACGGTTTCCTAATTACTGTCATCTATGTAAATAACAAAAAAGTATTTAATGTATTCCAGGACTGGCAGTTAGAAATAAACCTGTTTCTGGTCCATCTTCCTCTCTTCCAGATATCCACTGCATCCAAGTGTACAGTTGTGCTCTAACAAACTTTATTTATGCAGTGTAGCAATATTACAGATGCCTATGAATTTCAGCTCTGATGACTCTTTTAACTGGTTCCTGCTTCTAAGCATTGCTTTCAGAGTTCATTTACTCAGAGTTCAGAAATCATTCTAAACCTGGGTTCTGGCTGATTGCTTTATTGCCAAATATAAGCTTCTCTACAGACAATAACCGGCTGCAGTACGTCAAAAACTCTCAGGCACTAAGAATGGGAGTAAGACAACTAGAAATATATAAGTGGTTTCAAAACTATGACAAAATAAAGTTTTTGGACCAAACCAAAAACTCTTGGATTCTATGAAGAAAAAAAAAAAAAGATCAAGCTGGAGAGTTTTGTGGAAAGCTTTGCATCTTATCATGGCTTGAGAACAGAAACCATGAGCCAGTGACACAAAAAATGCATTCTATTCAGGGCCTTTGTGCCTTAGTACAGCTTTATAGAGGGATGACCTGGTTCTCAGTGCTTCTTTTCATTTCTCAAGTGAGCAGAGGATCTGCTGGGGTCTTGGTTATGTCAAAGTGAACTACTCATTCTTTGGAAAAAAATAAAGAAACTGTTATTGTTTGAGTTGAAAGGGCAAAGGAATTGCTGAAAACTCTAGACTTCTGTTTCATGCTGAGGCTTTTTTGTTCCACAAAATCTTTAATTGCTATGGTTTAAAGGTTTGCCCATGGTGCAGCACTTGATTGCTCATCTCCTGGTGGAGGCCCATGGCTACCAGCTTAGAGGTAAAGAGAGCCACTGAGGCTTGACCCTGATAAACTGAGAGATGCATCAACCTCCAGAACACAGGAAAGACTTAAGCAGGCAACACACTGTGGTGCAAGGACACCTCAGTGGTGTGGACTGAGCTAGCGTTGTAAAGGGAGATAGAACAGCTGCAGTGGTACAGTGTGGTGTTAGTGCTCTCAGAGAGGAACGGTAGTTTACTGGATGTGTATCCACTGTCCTTGTCACTGCTTTGTGCTATACATGCAGGATTTCCATCTCACTTCTTAGCCTATCTCTTCTATTGGTTGAAAGTTTATGTCTTTCACTATACTCTGACTCCATGTGGGTGATTAGAAAATATTTGCCTGTTGTTGCAACTTAGAGGGTTGCTGTCTTATTTGTGTTTTTCACCCTGTGCTTTGCTCTGAAGGAAGTCCTCTGTAAGTAGACAATTGTAATTGTAAGCAGACAATTACACGCATTTAAGAAGAGAATTACACCTTTCTATGCGTTTAATAGTTAAGGACAGAACTTGGAACACAAATGTAAACTCTTCAGCTTTTGATGATGTCTTATCTTTATTGACTGGAAGAAGTGTTGAGGGTAAATTTCTTCTTAACGTCATTTGTGGTGAATATGGTTATTGAGGAATCTTTTGCTTTTCTGAAATGTCACTTTCATTGTTTATAGCTGCCATTCCCCTTTTTTAAGTTTCCAAAATCCATAATTGTCCTCTGGAGTCTTTTTTTCTAATATATAATTTCTTATGCTTTTTTCTGAAAGGATTTTTTGGTGCTTTTCCTTGAGTTTTGTCTAGCCTGATTCATTTTCTATGTGACTAATTTACTGGTTTTGTTTCCATAAGCTTTCAATTAAATCTTGTGTAACCCTTTCAGCTGAATGAATTAAATCTTGTGTAACCCTTTCAGCTGAAGTATTGCTTCTATTTCGCTTTGTGGTGGTTTTTAGTTGTTGCTATTTTGTCCAAGAGGTCCTTTCTCCACTGGGATTTCATGCCTGTATGGTTAAGCAGCTCAATCATTTCAGAGAGTCTAAATTTCTCAATTTTTTGCTCCAGGACGTTCTTGCTTAGGTTTCTTGTCTGAAGCTTAGGTCAACAGTCCTTGTTTTCAATATTTCCTTGTAAAAGAAAGATTAGGCAGGTTGTGGCCAGTATTACCCAATGGGTGATCTGCAGATCACTTGGACTTCTTCCTTCTCTTTAATTATGGCAACAGCTCTTGTATACTCCAGAGCTAGTTTTCTGAGCAGATAAGTACTGACATAGACTCTTAAAAAAAATTTAGTGATTTAGGACAGAATTTTCTCTCAAGTCAGTCTGGTAGGGACTGTGTGAGCAGAGAAGAGTACTATGCAATTATTTACTGCCTTGCTGTGTGTCATGGAACACATGGATGTACTGAGTGTTTTTAATGTATGGAGAAACTTCTTGTGGCCTAAATGTTGGAAAAGATATCCAGCGGACTTTTCTGAAGTAAATTGTCTATTGCATGGTGATGCCGATTCTAGTTCTATGGAGCTGATCTGAAGGTGCAATTTGGCCAGGTCTGAACTATAAAATAAGTTTTATTTATCACTTCTTTGTTCACATTTACAGCTGTAATCTGCAGGTTTTTAATGATATGGAGATTACCAGTAATACCTCTAACAATTGTAATGCTTTTGAAGACTTTGTCATCTTTTTATTCAGTAAAGGATCTGATTACCTATCATTGTGATATCAATTACGTAATAATCATGACACTTTGATGAATAATTCTGTTGTGATTCAACTATCTCTATTGGCAGCACAGTATCACCGAAATATTTCTGATTATCCCCTACATTACTATCTTTGATGGCTATGAAAAATGTAATTTGTGTGTTTTACAAGTGAATGTATTTTATCCCTCTTCTTTTTTACACTGTGTGCATGGTTCAGCCAATATGCTTGAGATGGGAATTTATGTTCACAGACTGTAAGCATGAAACATCACTACAATCCATAATAAGGCCATTAGTATTCTGCTCATGCAAGCCAGTGTAAGTACAATTTTCAGTGGCCTAATGTAACAGGTAATCATAAATTAGTATTTGCTTTAAAACAACACCAGATTACGCAGACTGCATGCTTAAGAAGAATGACTCTGTAAGTAGTGTAGCTCTGTAATGAAGTGGGAGCTCATTAAACAGATGCTATCTACTTCACTGATCTACATAAGCGGCAAACAAACCAAATGGAAATGTCTCAACAGAACACTGCAGTCAACCAGAACAAGTTCAGGTTCATTTACTGTGGCACCGTCTACAGGAATTAGTCACAGTAATAATTGAATAGTTGCTTGCTAATTTATCATTTTACATTTGTTATTGCATTTGCATAATGTGTTGATTTTTTATGTCTTTGGTTACATTAAATGCCCTCATCTGTGTTTACAAAACCAGAACACAGTGGGTGATTTTAAGATTCATCACACTGGCAGTGTTCGATGTTCATTGCTTGGACTGTATTTTTTAAGATTGTCTTTTTTTTTTTCTGGTTTGTGTGTTACATCTTGGCACATGCAGGCTTGTAATTAGTATTTAGGAAAACTGAAACATTTACTTTTTTTATGAATCATAGGTAGAGGTATGAAGATAGGAGCAATGACTAGGCATTCAACATTTCTAGGTGTAATGCACCAGAAATGACATAAGATGTTTTTCCACTAGGTGGAATAGCCAGAAATAACAGTCCTTTAGAACTGAACCTGTGAGTAATTGCAAAGATCAGTACTAGTTTTATAGTGTATTACCTGAAGGACACTTTGCTGACTTTAGAGGCTTTGAAGCTGCTTTGGAAGAACAGTACTGTATGATGCTGTTATACAATACTATTTGAGAGGAATGAGATGTAAAAAGGCTAAATGACTAGAATCTAAAAAATAAAAAAAAACGTTTCTCATAGTTTCTGATATGCATTAATTGCAGGTGTTACACAGTATGTGTGAAATATAGCTGATAAAGTAGAGATAAATGGGTTCTAACTTTTCATATGGCGATATTTTTTATTAGACTGCATTTTCTGGTAAGCGCTGATGCAATGCAGTACTATTGAATGATACAACATCTAGCAGAATCAATTTTTAGTGTTGTCAGACTCTTTCAGGGCCTTTTTTATTATTTTAATGCTTTATCTTTTGCTTATAGCTCTTAATTTCTAGGAGAACTATGATCCTCCAGATACATCAGTTGTCCTGTGAATTTTGACATGTTTCAAGTTTTGTGTCTTCTGCAAAAGCTCTTAACATTGTGAACACTTGTCAAAAATTACTATTTTACAAGTAGCCAAAGATAATGCTTGTGACTTGTATGCAGACTGTGCTTAGAGTAACTGTAGTTTTCTTTGTGAAAATGTATTGCATGTGGAGTACTTGTCACCAAGAATATGTGGATGAGCTCAATGATGCTGAGGAAAAAAAGGAAAAAATTGCAAAACACTAGTGTTTAACTTAAATAAATATCAACAAAGAACATGTGTTTATAAATCACCTTTCAGCAGGACTGGTTAGACTTCTTTTAGAAAACAGAACCCAAACACTTGCTAGTATCATGCAAAGTGTGTTGGCAAAGGAAAAAAAACCTTTCTGTTAAATGTGTTCAAAAAACTTTCACTCCACATTTTCTATATGTTCATTCATGTGTTCCACAGAAATTGTAGACTTAGCAGACCTCTGAATTTGTAGCTAACATTCTTCAATAACCTGCAGTGTTAAACAATAATTCTGCTGAGACAAGCAGTTAGAAGTTGCACATTCTTGAACACATAGCAAAGAAAGGCTAGCAGCAACAAGTAGTAGCAATTTTGTAGTCACTCTGTGCTAATCTGCTGAAAATTTGTATGGATACGTTTTTTAAGCACTGACTTGTAAATTATTCAATTCTCTTGAGATTTTGTCTGGGTTCACAGAATCACAGAATCGGTCAGGTTGGAAGGGACCACAGTGAGTCATGTGACCCAGCCATTCAGTCCATTAGGACCCTCCAGAGCACAGGATTGTATCCAGGTGGTTCTTGAATATCTCCAGTGAGGGAGACTCCACAGCCTTTCTGGGAAATCTGTTCCAGTTCTGGGTCACTCTCACAGTAAAGAAGTTCTTCCTCATGTTCAGGTGGAACTTCAGGGCATCAGTTTCTGCCCATTGCCTCTCCTTCTATTGCTGGGCACCGCTGAGCAGCGCCTGGTCCATCTCCTTGGCACCCTCTCTTCAGATACTCATAGACGTTGATGAGGTCCCATCTCAGTTTTCTCTTCTCCAGGCTGAACAGGCCCAGCTCCCTCAGCCTTTCCTCATAAGACAGATGCTCCAGAGTCTTGATCAACTTAGTAGCTCCCTGCTGGACATGCTCCAGGAGCTCCACGTCTCTCTTGTGCTGAGGAGCCCAGAACTGGACAGAGCATTCCTGGTGAGGCCTCACCAGGGCCAAGTAGAGGGACAGGATCACCTCCCCTCACCTGCTGGCAATGTTCTTCCAAATGCAGCCCAGGATACCATGGGCCTGCTTGGCCACAAGGACACACTGTTGGCTCATGGACCCCCAGGTCTTTCTGCACAGAGCTGGTCTCCAGCAGGTCACCCCCAGCCTGTACCAGTGCCCGGGGTTGTTCCTCCCCAGGTGTAGAACCCTGCATTTGCCCTTGCTGGATTTCAGAAGGTTCACCTCTCCAACCTAAGCTCCCTCTGAAGGGCCACACAACCTTCTGAGGTATTGGCCATTGTCAGTTTATTCAATAATTGAAGGAAATTTCAGCTTTCTTTTTTCTGTCATCAACTAAAGTAACTAGAATTTTGATTTATAAATATATGATTACATGAAAACATTCATATTCTGTGTATGTGAAGTGTCTTAGTAGCTGAAATACACCAGGAGTATTGAACTTCTGTTAAAGGAGAACCTTGCAGTCAATATATCTGTCATCAAACTGTGGGAGACAAAGTAAAGAAGATTCAATGCCAAAGCTGTATAAGCCCTTTCCAGCTTAAGGAGTATACCAGGACATCAGAAGAAAGCAGGAGAGCTGGAAACTCTAACTCAGTTCATTCCTATTTATTAATCTAGTTTATGTAGAGTATTTTAAAAACAGGTCTTCAAGTTTTCATGCTGTTTTTATGTTTTTCCAGCATTTCCTCTATGAACTGGATGACAGTTCCATCAAACTATTCATATTCTTGCATCTGTTAATATGTATAAACAGTCCTGCACTTCATGAAGATCTAGGACACAACTGTATTGCACTTCAACTCTTGTTTTAAATTAACATTCAGTTGCACATTGCAGTTCTGCACAAGAGTGGTGAGCATTTACTGACACTAGTTGAATTTGTCCTTTTTCTGACACAAAACAAACTTCTGGTTGTATCATTATCCTATATAGTTAAGTTCAATCCACATAAGTAACACCTCATTAACAAGGAGATAAATTTAGCTGTGAAGGTACTGGTTGTAGAGAAGAACAAAGAAATATAGGTTGAAGAAACTTTCCTTTAAAGATAGTAGTTCAATATTAGATTTGTAGGGTCTTCCACCCTTCTTTTGTAAGATCCCTTACTGTTCCTGTCTCCAGGGATATATCAGATAAACTCCGACTTGGCTAAATATATTCACTAATTTTTGACAAGTAGGGCTTACAAGTCTACTTCTGAATTTTGCCCTAGATTAAATCTGTTCTTTTTTTAGTTATCCACCCATCCATGAAGATGGCTTGTACCTCTGCCCCCTTTCACCTCTACCCAGTTGACTAGAACAGTATTAGCACAAGCTCAAGGGGCAGAGACACTTTGTTTTGCTGAAGCTCTATGCCTGTCGTCAGGAAGAAGTAGTGATGTGCAGATGCAAGAGGGTGTTTCTACTAGGTCCACTTGTGAATCACCAGTCTCCCTGTTGGAGAAGGTAGCATGATGTCTATTTTCTCCTTGGTTTTCTTCTTCTGTTACCTGCCCCTTATTTTCTAATCTAGCTCTACAGTTACTGAGAATTTTCATTTGGGGCATATCTTTTGATATGTTTGCTTTTGGTGTTGAAGTGTTCATTTACAGCTTTCAAAGGCACCAACAAAACTGCATCCATAGCATAACCTATAATGTAGGCCATTCCATATGTGCAGGTCCATTTTAATGGATTTATAGCACTGGTAGAATGGTGATCCCAGAACTCTGATGCTGGTTTGTCTACCACCTTTTGAGCAATCACAATAAAATAGTACAATAAAAATCTGACATATATGACCTTGTGGTTTCTTTCTCTGCTCTTTGTAGTTTTGTTCATCTCAGCCTCTCTGTAGTCTTAAGACCATCATGTATTTATGTTTACCAAATTTAACTCTACTCCTGGACATAGTTCTCTTCTCTTCTCTCTCACACATTTTGTTTCAAGTTTGTTTTTCTCATTCTGCATGTGCCAGTATCTACTGCCTGAATTTTGCCTACGTTGTGTTTTTGTGCTTGCCATAGACATCTGCAAGAGAATGGGCAAACCTAATATCTCTCTGGGAACATATTGGCTAAAAGTATTTACCAGGCTAAATAATAGCAACTCATCAGATAAGGCAACTAAGGGATTCCAAGCTGAAACACTCTACAAGATTTTTTCTCTCATCCCAAGTGATGAGAGTATAGAACCAGATCATCTTTTTGATAGGTGCCTTATCTGCAGATCCTTCTGGGTCAAGCTTTGTGGAACACGGGCTGTTTGATGTATGGTGCGTGTCCTGTAGCAATTCAACCTTGAAATACGCGCTTCAGGTTTACCACTGAGGATGTAATATGCTCAAGCACTTATGTTGTCATTCACAGTATGTGTCTAACTTTGAGCAAGAGAGTGGTTTCTGCAGTGTTTGAAAAATATCACAACAGACAGAAAATGTGCACCATTAACTAAGTTAATATCAGCTTAACTTCATTGTTAGCATAACTGAGAGGGAATGTAAGTCTTATGACAATCACTGTGACTAAGGTTACAATTTTATAAAAGGCAGAAATTGAGGCGTATCTGTTCTTGGGAAGTAACTATCCATTTCCTTCTGTGACAGCCAACCAGTGCGGAAATTGGGCATACACCACAGGCTAATGAGCTGTGTGTCAGGAGGTGAGCAAAGAAATCACTAAAAGTGGGTAGGGAGAGAAAAAACCCTCTACGACTCATGCTTTTCAAAAAACAGGAAAAAAGTCAACTTTCAGCCAGGAGAGAGATGTCAGGAAAGATAAAGGGATTTTGGGGGGTTGGTCTGTAAGCCATTAGAGAAAAAGGAAACAGATTATTAGATTACAAGGGTGTGACAAGCACAGGTACAGGTTAGGTGACCTGGTAAACGTGCAGATTATGCTTGTAACAGTCAAAATCAAAGGCCAGAACAAGACAGCAGATTTGTTTTTCTTAAAGAGCTGTTTGTAATGAATACAAACTGAAAAAATTGGGCAAGTGGAAGGTAAAGCTAATGGGGACCAAGTTCTGGCAACCTGTTTTGATCTAGGTATGAACCACATTTGTAAAGCAGCAGTGATTTATGAGTACATCTCTTGGTACCAAAAGTGAAGTCTCTGTGTGTCCTCCTTTTCCATTCTTTTATACTTTTAAATTATTCATGTTGCTGCTACTTACGATCTGTGAAGAGATTTGATCCTAGGTCACACAGAACAATGATCCAGAGGACTTCTCAGGGTGTTTTACCTGCATTTTAACTGGCTGAACATAACTCTTAAGTGATTAAAGAGTTTGTCTGTCAAACTGGGTTTTTAGAGAAAGAATATGCTTTTACAGAATTTCTGTCTTTTTTGCCCTCCTCTGACTTTAGGTTTTCAGTAGCCAATTAATTTTTTTGTTTTCCATCCAAAGACTTACTAGTTTTTTGAAAGTATTCTCTCCCCACCTTCCTCACCCTAAAAATGCTAGTCTGGGTATATACAGATGAGTTTTTGCAAAATAGTTTCCTTTGATAACTCAATAAAAACACAAAGCGGTGTGTGGTGCTCACTTATACTTTGCTCTCACTGTATTTGTTTTGTGTGCATGGGAAAGTCTAGATTTTTTAAGTTTGGGAGTGGTCATGGGACATGAGGAGAGGTATTTCAGAGAGCAGCTGTAATGGTTCCCCCTGCCCAAGTATCACAGACTGAGAAAAACTCTTCTGGCCAGTGTGCTTCTTTTGACATTGTTTCAAATAGGTGTGCTTCAAACTTGAATAGAGAGGATTTTTTGGATTTTTTTTTTTTTTTTTTTTAAGCTGAAAACACAGGAAAACACTGTGTTTCTGAGAAAAAAAACCCAAGGAAGAATAACAGAACACGACCAAGACTAAAATTGGAAAAAAGAGACAGCCTTTAAAAATGAAAAAGGAGTTACTGCTATTTCACCATCAATCTCTGGTGTGTGCATACAACAAATGAGAGCAGAAGAAATGTGTGATGAAACTTAATTGACTGTCCCTCTGCTGCTTTTTTTCCAGAATAGAAAACAAACAAACAAACCTGAATTTTGTTAAAATAGTCGAAGAATAATTGGGTGTTGCAGATACTCTGAGACATTATGCATTTACAGAGTCGGCTGCAATTTTGAGCTAAGGGTAATTGATGTAAATACAGAAGTAAGGAGAATAAACACAGGCACCAGACCTTGCACATAGTCCCAGTGCAATGACCCCAGTCATTCTTAGTTCTTGCTATGTTCAATAGTGTGCCTTCTCGAGTCAGGGCACATGTAGCACTGCAACACTCAGAGAAGCCGCTGGTTCTCTTTATTATCCTCCCTGGTCAGTGTTGTAGCTGATCAGTTTTATGTGTTTGTAGAGGAATTTTCAGAAGTTGTCTCAAGTACATATGATATTTTTATGTGAGAAACAGAAAAACTTATTTTTGGCAGACAGGAGGGAAGCAAGAATAAATTGCCTCAGGTTTGTCATAAGTATATTAAATTGCTAGAGAGATGAAGAAAATGACAAGAACAAAAATTACAAGAGCTGCACTTAAGTGTTGCAGGCTTTGTGGCTGTCAGCCAGAAAAGCAGAGTGTCCATGGCTGTCACAGGAACATGAGTGAACAAAGAAGATACTTTGGTTCAAGTGAGAGATTATAGGCCTGGGAACAAAGAACTTAGGAGGGAGTTGAAAATGAAAACTTAACCCACACAAAATGGGGACAAAGGAGATTTGAGTGTTCAAAGTAGGTCCATTCAGAGATAAATGGAGTAAAATGATCAGTGAAAACTTTTAAAGATGTGATGTGTCCAGGATTTGTTAGTCAGTGCCCTGATCTCATGCTTTGGAACAGACTCAGAGGTGATGTGGATGTCAGACACCAGTAAGTGGGTGGAAGGTATTCATCACTCTGCTTTGAAGACTAGAAAGTGCAAGTAAAAGAATGGTCTGTCCATCCCATCTCTTTATTACATTTCATTTCTAGGTCCTCTGTGTACATGTAAAACTTGACCTACTTATACCTAGAGCACAAAAATTACCTGTTATCTAGAAGGAATAAGAGTTATACCAACTTCCTGTTCATGGCTTGGATGCATGGACTCTGCTGGGTAAAAAACTGGCTGGATGGCTGGATGGCTGGATGACCGCATGACCACACCCAGAGAGTTGTGGTGAATGGAGCTAAATCCAGTTGGCAGCTGGTCCCTGCATTTCTCCTTAGAGACTCTTGGTAAACATGAGCCAGTGTGTGCCCAGGTGGCCAGGAAGGCCAATGGCATGCTAGCCTTTATCACCAATAGTGTGACCAGTGGGACTAGAGAAAAGATCGTCCCCCTGTACTGGGCACTGGTGAGGCCACACCTCAAGTGCTGTGTCCAGTTCTGGGCCCCTCAGTACAAGAAAGACATGGAGGTGCTGGGGCACGTCCAGAGAAGGGCAACAGGGCTGATGAAGGGGCTGGAGTGCAGGTCCTATAAGGAGTGCTCGAGGGAGCCAAGATGTTTAGCCTGGAGTAAAGGAGCCTCAGGGGGGACCTTATCACTCTACAACTGCCTGAAATGAGGTTGTAGCCAGGTGGGGTTGGCTTCTCCCAGGCAATGAACAAAAAGACAAGACAACATGGCCTCAAGCTGTACCAGGGGAGGTTCGGGTTGGACATCAGGAAGAATTTCGTCATGAAAAGGGTTGTTAAACCTTGGAATGGGCTGCCCAGGGAGGTGGTCACCATCCCTGGAGGTGTTCAGGAAGTGACTGGATGTGGCACTTAGTGCTACGGTTTAGTTGTAACGGTGGTGGTCGGTCAAGGGTTGGACTTGATGATCTTTGAGGTCTTTTCCAACCTAAATGTTTCTGTGATTTTGTGATTCTGTGGTTTAGTTGTGAAATTTGCAGTGTAGAGTTTAATGTTTGGTTTTTGTTGTTAGTTTGGGATCTTTTTCTAAATACATGAAAGCTTAGGAACTTTACAAGAAGAAAAAGCTAATACCAAGAACTACCGTTCTCTGACAAATATTTGAAGTCTTATTTTTATATATTGCTAAAAGTGCTTTGAACTATTTGCCCATGAAGGTTGGTTTTGTTTGTTTGGTTGGTTTTTTAGAGATATTTTAGGGCATTGCTATCTGACCTGGTGTCACTGACTAAAAAACAAGCTAGTGATATGAATGAGAGTAAAAAGAACAAAACTGCAAAATTGCTACGCTAGGGCAAGTTCAATGCACAATTACAGTACTGTGCTAGGATTTTTGTTAGCTGTGACTTTTCTCTGTTTTCACAGCTTTTCCAAAAATCACAATCACATCAATCACAATCATGTGTGATGCCAATACCAGTATTCAAAGTTTCAATTCAAAGCAATATTGAAATAAATATAATAAATAAGTATATTATCACCATATATGAAAAATTAGGTCACCAAAGTTTACCAGTTGGACTTCTAATCACAAGTTTCTTAGGAGACTTTTTTTATAGTTGAATAGGTGTCAATAGTCTTGGTCAATGCCAGATACCAAACCTCAAGCCAGGCAGCTAACTGAACAAAATTTTGTAACCTTATTTTGTGACCTTGCTTTTAGTCGTCCTTCCGACTTCAGTAGTTTTGTATGCAATAACCATCAAAAATTATGAGTTGAAGAGTCTGATGTAATTCAGTGTCAGAAGTGTATTTTTCATGCAGACAGGCATGTTTCACAAACAGTTAAAAGTCATTTTGTTAGTGATGTAAAACTAAAGGGTTTTTGTACTTCAAGTGTAAGCATTTAATAGTGTTCTCCTATGCTGCCAACTCTTTTTCAATTTTAAAATTGAACAGTCTTCCCCAGTCTGCCTACAGGTTTGGAGTCCACTTCTACTAAATTTGAACAGTTCCATCTGCTTTGCTTTGGTTCATTTATTCATGAGCACCTGAAGGGCTGTCATTTTTAAAGCCCTTGCACTATATAGGAAGACAATTTGGTGTGTCAAGCATGTCATCATTAGAAATATTTGTCATTTTAGTGCCACATATATATGTTTTGTTTTGAAAAAATGGCAAGTCTGAAAGGCAAAACAGACAAGAAAGTAGCGATATTCTGGATGAGCAAACAGTTGTTATGGAAAACTCTCAGTGGAAAGGAAATAGGAGAGAAAGGCAATTCAACAGTGCAAGGGTTGGGGTTTTCTTTAAGATTTTGTACTTATTTTAAGCTTAAAACAGTGAGCCAATAGTCTGTATTAGGGCTGATATTGATTTTAGGTCCATTGTTGATAGGACAAAGCACTGGGACATAGCTCAGAAATGCACCTTCTTTCCTTCTGCAGTCCCTACATTAATACCTCCCATTATATCCATTTAGTTTTTTAGGAATCACTTCTTAATAGACTTTCTTCTTGTAAGGGAGAGATGACACATATATAGGCGCCCCTTATAATCTCAAATCCCACACCCTCAACTTATTTTGGACTTATATTGACTTATGTCAGAAGACTGAAGTAAGAAGCAGTCCTTTTTCTGCTTTTTCATTGTCCAAATAAATTGTGGAGAGATAGTAAGCTACTTCTCAAGTGTTGCTTTGGATATGCTTATCACTAAAAAAATTTTTTAAAAAATCATTATTTGATTCTGACTTATCTTCTCATTTATAAGTAAGGAGAAATACATTTAGGATCTATGCCAGTGAATTCTAAACTTTTCTAAGTAAAGAAATATTGTCCAGTAACTTTCTTCAACAGTAGTGGGAATGTTTCTGCCATTCAGGCAATAAAGGTATAAGCGTTAAGTAGTGGGGGTCAGATTTCTGTGCTGGTGATGTGGATATGTTTAACTGCGAGGACTTTTCTGTGTTTTCTATATGTAAAATGTTGTTATCACACAAATTACGGTATGGTCTTTTTCTACATCTATGAATTAGCTTTTTATTTCACTCTGGTGCTGCAGCAAATCATGATCTCAAGTTAATTTCAAAACGTATAATTCTTGCATACTTCTGGCACTCAATATCAAATAAATGTAAAAGTATGTCATGTAGGTAAAATGCAGTAAATAGACAGAATTCATTTTTGCAGGTCTCTGAGGGTTGTACTTAAGACGATGTAACTGGCCTCTGTGGACTGCAGAGGTAATAAAACTTGAATAAAACTTCATAGAAGAAAACTGAGCTATTCTCTTCCAGCTATTTCAAGCTCTAACAAAAATCAAACTGGTAGGGAACAGATAGAAAAGTATTCCCCAGTGGGGGACAGGAAAATGTTTCATTCTCTTTTGGTTGCTCTTTGCCAAACTAGAATTTAATAAGTGTATCACTTGCTATTTGCCATTGTATAATGATATCATGGGAAAAAAAAAGACCAGATAAAATACTTTCTTCTCAGGAAAATGTACTCATTTTTCTGTATGCCAGATGAAAACAAAGTGCTTTTAGATCCCAGTGGGACTGAAAGGGTGTCATCTTATAAAATTTCAACTTATACTGTAGCGGTCACCCTCTGGAG